>PVIR01000741.1:5670-153724 GCA_004026965.1 Petromus typicus | reverse complement strand
TGTCCATTTCCTATTTCTGGGCAGCCACTGATGGAATGATGTTTGGATTTGTGTTACATGTAAGAACAAGTCCACAGACCTATGGGCCTATTCATCTGGTTTGATAGTAAATAATTCCTTTAGAAATCTGAAACAGGCATGTCATCCTAAAATCACCCTATAGACTGATCCCTATGGTTTCTTGTTATTCCTGTGTTCAAATGAATCACCCAAATTTTGACACCTCAATTTCTTTATTTTATAGTTACAGCAGTTACTTAGAACTACTGAAGATATAAACTAAAGTTAATCCTATTCCTCTAGATGCTCACTAGGACTGGGTATCTAAACTTGGAAATGACAATTTATTTTAATGCATCTTCAGATCAGTTTCATGTTTACTTGGGCCCTACTCTGTAAATCCACAAATGACATCCTACTCCTTAATATTCTCCTTCATTTTCTCTTGCATTCTTTTTTAAAACAATTATTCTCTCCAGGAATCTTATTTCTCTTTCTGTATACTCTTCAAGATTACGGTAAAATGAAATCTTCTGTTAAATGTTTTTCCTATGACCTTCTAGAAAATACAAATAGACTGCACTTGTTTTATTTTCTCCTCTATCATAATTATCTTATACTTCAGCTTCTATTTCTCCTTGTTTGTTTGTTTTTTTGTTGAGACAGGGTCTGGCTTTGTAGTTCAGGCTGACCCTGAGCTCATTCTCAAACTCACAGCAATCCTTCCTCTGCCTCCCGAGTGCTGGGATTACAGGCGTGAGCCACCATGCCCGGCACTGTGGTATGTGGTTCTGATTGCTGCTGGGTCTGAATCACCATGCCCAGTATTATTGTATATGGTTATTGCTTGCAAGACAGGCACCAGAACCATTCAGCTAAATCCCCTGCCCTATATTTTTCATGAAAAACTTCATCACATGAAATAATTTCCAGAACATTAAATAAAACCCTTTTTAAAATTTGCCATATGTGTTCTAAGTTTCTCAACGGAAGTACACTATTAAATTGCTTTGTTTTTTTTAAGTAGATAATAGTAAAAGGTACAAATGACATAATATATAATTAGTAAATGACAGACCAAAATTAGAATGCAATTAAAGCTGAATATGACTTTTTGTTGTTTAAAGTTGCACATTTAATTAGCCATTATATCTTTAATCCTTTAAATACAGTAATTATGTTGTATTGGTCTTTATGTTTCCACTGTCTGGATAAATTTTACAATATTAAAGATAAATAAATAAATAAAGCTAATTTCTTGATACTGTATGTACATGGGAGAAATTGTAAATATTTGTTATAAGAAATTTGCCTAGAATAAATTTTGTTGTGCAGGAGGTGATAGTGACATGTCATATTTGTATGCTTCTTGGTGCTGATTAAAGAAAGCTATATTGCTGAAGACCACACAGGTAAATGATACGATCCTGAGTTACTTTGGATAAACAGTTATAAAACAGTTATGCATAGGAACCACATCAGAACAAATTTATTTAAAATTATCCCGTTCAATAAAATATTGTTTCTTCTTGAATGAACCAAAGAGAAATATTTTACAAGCTTAGTCTTTCTGAAAATAATAACTTTCATTTTCATCACTCTTTGGAGAAGGAAGGAAAAAGTCAGCTTCTAGGGAGAAAGGAAAAAAAAAGTAATCTCTCAAACTAGAGGTGCTCTTCAAAATACTACAAAGAGATATTAATGCTCTGCTAGGAAAGAAGTTGGTTGTGTCTATAGCATCCAAGTCAATACTCTGCCCATTCAACTAAAAGAAAAACTCTGGAAGCCACAAAGATCTGTGCTTAGCTAAAGCTTTTTAGGTGTGTGGATTATGTTTTGAAAAATAGATGTCGCTGGCCCTCTCCTCATACTAGCACACAGCTCTAGGTTCACATTTTTATCACTCCATCCCTGTAAAGTTCAGTGTGTGTATATATATTGAAAAGAAAGACATTTGTGGGAACACATAATGAAATCCTTCTGATCGGACTATTGCTACAGAATTTTATCTTATATAGAATTACAAATCATTCCCATAAACATTGAGATGAAGGTGAAATATTGTTTGGCCATAGAGTTCTCTAATACTATTAATTTTAAATTTATTTGATGCATTATGTCTTGTACTGTCTGGATGGAAAATAATTTTTTGCTAAGTTAAAAGCATCGTTAAAGGAACACACACATCATAATGAAGCAGGGTTACATTGTATTGCTAATGAAGGCCAAGAAGGACTACATTTTAAGAATAAATTAAATTTGGATTCAATAAATCATAAATATTTTTAGACAAGAAACATTCTTTTCCCATTCAGGCCAAGATAAAAGACTTGTTATGTGAGAGACATGATTTCAGGGGAAAAGAAGGAGATGCATTTAAGAAAAAAATATTAATCTAGCTAATGGCTATCTTGAAAAGTTAGAAGTAGGAAAAAGAACCTTGAAGTTGATATTGCCCTTAATTCATAGTCATTGGAGCACAGGAATCACAGAACTAATGTACCCTCACAGGCATGGAAGACACTGCCAGGCTCTGTTCAATACTAATTAAAGTTCTGACAATGACAGGGTCACTGTGCTAAAACAGACCTCGGTTTTCAAATAAGACAGAAGCTAGCACTTCCAGCCTAGCATTTGCAGACCAGGCTCCTGAAAATCTGTACATGGTACCTTTCTCAGATGTTAAGGGAAGCAAGATAAATCTCTCCACCCTTGCTTCTTTTCTGCTTCTAGTAGTTTCCTGTGGCTATTAGCACTCACTTTGGGCCAGGAGGTTGGGAGGGTTACAGATTGTGAATCAATAAAAAGAAAAGTGAGACTCACAAGGTCAAATGATCTGTATAAATATCATTTCTGGGGATTCATTAGAGTGGAGTTAAGTCCTGAACTGCTGACTCAGGACAGGTTCTTCAGCCTGGCACTGCTGAGTAGAGGCACTAGAGTGGCCTCTAGTTCCTACCTGGCACATGAGATTGCTTAGGTAGCCATAAATATAATAGGAAAAGAGACACTGTGTACCGAGCTCAAGAGGAGGTAATAGTACAGTGGACATTTCAATTATGCTTAGTGGAAGATTAGAGTGGATAATTTCAAAATGAGAATTTTTAGAAATGCAAAAGATTTTGTGTAATAATTAATTAAGATGTGATACTGGATTTAAATTTTCATTGTAATTAATATATTAGCAACAAAATTGAACAAATACAAGCTGACTTTTAGAAACAAACATAGAAGTGATGCTGCACTGTTAAATTATAATTCATTCTCAAGATAATTAGATTTATTAATATGTCATCTAGATTTTAGAAGATGTGCATGAAACGCAGAGGGAATAGGCATTAAGCAACTAAATTGTGTTAAAATTGTTAATGGGATTATGCAATATGCAGATCGTCAGAAGATAAGGATCACCTTAAAACAAGAAAAATGTTCCAGAGAAAAATGCAAATGAAATACAAGATAACCAACCATTGTAATAATTTTATCAATTTTCACTCAATCTTCATCTTTATTAAAAACCTAATTTAAATTCCATCCAGGGAACTAGAAGTAAATAAAATCTTAATTGCATAGTGTTGAATTAACAAATTTTCAAAATAATTTGAAGAGTGAGAGCTTCAAGTGTTCTATTATTTATCTATTTCTAGAAGGTTTGTTATAATTTAAATTTAGTTCATTACTAAATCTTGAAAATGATTGATCACCATAAAAGAGAGTTTTAATATACCTCCATATTTAAATCTGTGCACAAATTTCATATTTCTCTTAAAGATAATATATTTTCTGATTAAATATCTTAAAGAAATAAAAATCTTTTTATATCGGAGTGCTTTGGTTTATATCTGGAAATTTTTATAGTTAGAAATTACAAACTGACATTTCCTTTGCTTTACTTTTAAGTTATTAGTCAAAAAATTCCAGAACCTAATAGATGAAATCTAATCTTTCATTCAGAGAGTAGATTTTAAATGATATTCAAAATTTTAATACAAATACTTTTTAATCACTGATTTTTTTTTCAAATGTACACTGTTGATTTCTGTGCTGACCACTCTCCTGGGACAAATCATAGTTTGCCATGCTCACTATTCAAAATATTACGTAAAAAACTCAGTAAAGCGTTTGGAATCATTGAAAAATAAAGTGTTGTTTTTCCTATTTCTTTTTTGAGATACACAATTTCCCCATAAACACCTTATGATTGCATCACACTGAAATCGCCATATCAAACTGCTGAAATCCTATTTCCAGACATCTATATTTTGACATATTTAACAAATGTAAATAGTAAGTTAATATTCTATAATGACCTGTTTAAGACTGCAGTGATGAATGATGTTTAATGATAACCCTTAAGTATATTTCATTATTTTCTTCCACTAAAATAATAGTTCAGCCCATGATTTCAAGATGTCTAAGTCCTTCTTGATTTATTTACCATCCAAGATATGAACAAACTTACTTCTCCTTCCTTCAGCCGCTCCACCGCTGATGTACATAAGCTTTGTCTCCATTTTCTCCTTTTAGTGTTACAATTTTTATTGCTCTTCTTTGCCTTCCTTTGCCCTCACCACGCTCCCCTTCCCCTTTGAAGATTTGCTTGCTATTTCATGATACCTATTGTCCATTTTGGCATTCATCGACACATTCACTTTCTCACACTAGAGAAATGACATGATATTTACGAATGCGTGTCCTTTCTATCTCACTCCTGAGTATGGCTTCGATGGAAGGGAAATGGGGAAAAGGACAAATCACAATATATCATGTATAAGTATAAATGACCACAATATGTACTTAAAATATATCAATAAAATTAATTAAAATTACAATTAAATATAAGATGTCAAAAAGCTCTCTCATATCTCTCTTACTCAACGACTTGAGACACTGAAGAGGACATTGAGGCTCTTCATGAACTGTATTCGAACCTCACTTTCCACTACTTACATCACCTTGGCATTTGAAATTTAATCTCCTGGCGTGTGCAGTAGAGTGACCTGACTCAGGGAATTCCTGTGAAGATTAAAATTATGTATGTAAACTGCTCCGAACAATTTCTTACTGAATCATGAATATTTAAATAGTCATCATGAGAAATGACTTCTATATTTTTTCGTCAAAATCACTAGTGAGAATGAGCAGGAAGCCAATTCTTAGCATTGGAGTCTGCCAGTCTGTCTCATCTAAATACACCTTCTCAAGAGTACAGAGATACTCAGGCCACTCATTTATCCTACTGGAACTTAATGCCATTTTACAAAAGCTATTCTAGTACTATACCTACTTATAAGGACATGGGGGAAGCGAGTACATATAATATCAAATAAAACAAGCCAAGCAATATTGAATCCATAAACCTAGACCTCGTTATATAACATTTACATGCAAGTGTACCTAATCTACACTGTTACAAGGCTCGATAATGTTTTTCTTGCAGGGACAAGGGTCATTAGGAGAAGGTATAAGAATCTGTTGTGCTTGTAATGTTTTGTATTTTCTTGCAGAGCTTATCAAATGGGAGTAGCTATTTTCTGAAATGATTTTCAAGGGGGCCATTTATGAGTTTACATGCTTTATTCTTCACAAAAATATTTAAGTAAAAATTCATTGTCATTGTGAATATAATTTTAATGTATCCATTTTTGTACAAGTATATTTTGTATTTGTGCTTAGACTTGGTATTTTTACTTAACGTACATTGAAATATAATATTTACTTGGCTTCTCTTCTTCCACTCCTAGTATGAAGTCATGCTTATTCTTCAAATGAGATTTTAAAGGTTTTCTTACTGTGTACTTCATAATAAAATATATAAGTATGGATTTTCATTCCTTGAACATTTATTTCTTTCTAAATAGAGCTATTTGAGATTGAAATTTTCTTACAAGCTTTGGATTCACATTAGTAACATAATAATAAACATCCAATTAGAAGTCTTTTCTAATTTTCATTGAGATTTCTTCTATGCATAACTTTTTCATGGAAGGGATAATGGCTTTCAAACAGATGAGGACTTTATGATTATTCTGATAGTTTGATGGCACCATACATACTTGAAGACATTTTACGTCATTTCATAAGTATTTTTTTCTGAAAAACTGCAGGTTTCACTCAGTGCTCTATCTTTAGATAGTACATAAGTTTTTAAGACATTTGCTCAAATAATCTAGAACTCTTATGTAATTTAAGCTATTGGGTTCTACTACTTACAAAAATACATTAAACCATGGCCATTTGGATTCCTATATGCCCAATTAATCTGTATATCCATTTCTTTTATTTTCTTGTGATGTTTTCTGCTATCATACTGTGAACAGTTTTTATTTTGTACTGTCTTCTGCTTCCTCAAAGACTCTAACCAGTCTTATGTTATTCTTCTTTGGATTGTCTAGGAGCTGTTGGAAGGATTTGTCATGGTCCCTTGCCATTTTCCATAAATTATCCTTTCCTGTTCATTGACTGTGATCCTATCCTCTAGGTCTGAAATTCAGTCCTCACATTAATTTATCCTACTTCGAAAACTTTGTTGGAGTTTTTAATCACCTGGAATTTTAATTGAAGCTGTTTAACAAGCTCCTTGCTTTCACTATCTGAGATTCTATCATGTCCCTAAACTCTTCTTTAATGTTATTAATCATATCTTTCACTATGGCTGGTATCTCTATTTTTATTTTTATTTCAGATTATTTCTGATTCCTATTTTAGTAGTGTTTTTTTTTTTGTTTGTTTGTTTGTTTTTTTGAGACAGGGTCTCATTTTCTTAGTTCAGGCTGGCCCTGAGCTCAGCCTTGAACTCACAGCCATTTTCCTGGCTCTATAATCCGAGGGCTGGGATTATAGGCGTGAGCTACCACACCCAGCACTATGGTGTGCAGTACTGATTGCTGGTGAGTGTGAGTCTCCACACCTGGAATTGTTGTATGTGGTTACTGGGAATCTATCCGTGCCATTGTACTTGAAAACAGGTGCCAGAACCACGGAGCTAAATCCCCAGTCCTTTTTAATTTGTTTATCTTTTGACCCAAGGTCTCACTTTGTAGTTCGCTGACCTTGAACTCACTATGTAGCCCAGGCTAGCCTCAACACTCATCAATTTTCCTGCCTCTGCCTCCCAAGTGCTGGGATTACAGGTATGAGCCACATTGTGATATGTGTTACCCAGGACTGAACTCAAGATCTTGTTACCAGGCAGACACCAGAACCACTGAAATAAATCCTTGGCTGTACTAGATCTTCTTTTGTTACCATCTCAGAGTCCTAATGATTCAGTTTCAGTTTGTTCTGTTTCCCTTATCACTTGATTCCCCTGTGGTGATGATCTTTGTAGAAATGACAACATTAATGGTCATTGAAGAAATGCAGATGAAAACAACACTGAGATTCCATCTCACTCCACAAAGAATGGTTCCTATCTTGAAGTTAACCAGTAACTAATGCTGGTGAAGCTGTGGAGAAAAGGGGACCCTTCCCCACTCTTGTGAGAATGTAGAGTGGTCCAATCACTGTGTAGATCAGTGTGGAGATTCCTCAGAGGTCTCATTTGACCTTGCTATTCCATTACTAAATGTATACACAAAAGAATTAAAAGATTCACATCACAGGGATATATATGTACCCATGTTTATAGCGGTTCAGTTCATGATTGCTAAATCTTAGAAACACCCAAATGCCCATCAACTGGAGACTGGATAAAGAAGTTGTGTGTGTGTGTGTGTGTGTGTGTTTCTTTTTTTAAGTAAAATGGGGTATTACTCTGCCATAAAGAATGATAAATTTGAGTTATTTATACACCTACTTTTAGAATATTTCCATAATAACAGTAACTGGACCTTTTATCAGTGCAATAACTGATCTTTCTAATAATTATATTTGCCTTAATTCTATTTCATGTCCTAATAACTAATATTAATATTGCTGTTCATGTAACTATATCAGGTATGTTGTATCTAATGTGCACAGTAGATTCACATTTTATGATTATTTTCAACAAGATAAATGTTTTTATCTTCATTTTTCAGATGTGAAAACTGAAGACATTCTTTTACAGAATGGAGTATTATTCTGCAATAAAAAGTGAAAAGACTGAGTCATTCATACTCAAATGGATGTACTTTCAGGACATCCTCATAAGTGAAATAAATAGGTCATAATGTGTAAATATTGTATCTTTTCTCTGGTATGAGAAAATGAAGATGTAAATGACTTCTAGAATATATAGTAGATATTGTGAAATAAAAAATATTTAAAAGGAAATGAGGTGTAAGGGTAAGTAATGAGAGGGGAAAATAATTTGATGGTAATAAAAAAGGAAACAAATCCTCTGTATATAGGGGGGCTGTAGGGTGGGAGGGGAATGGGGAAAACAATAATGAAGTCATGTCATATCATATACTGGTACAAATTCTCAATACTGATTGTGACCAGGATGTGTGTGTGTGTGTATATATATATACATATTAATATATATATTTATGTGTATATATACATATTAATATATATATTATGTACATATATTATATGTATTTTATGTATTTAATATATATATTTATGTGTGTATGTGTATATATATATATTTATATATATATACATATTTAAATCTTTATGGAGATATATATATATATATCTCCATAAAGATTTTAAAAAATACTTAGAGTCAGGGAGGTTAAATGACTTTCTCAGAACATTTATAATTAATCATTCTGCTACTTTGTTATAGTTATGTGCTTTGCAGTGCACATAATTTGAATTACATGTACTACTAGCACTCTACAGGCTAAGGCAAGAGGATTACACTTTGGAGTCCAACCTAGGCAATTTTGCAACTCAGTGAGATTGTCTCCATATAAATTTCCAAATGGTATGTATCTTAGTAGTAAGCAAACTAACATTCAGGTCTTCAGCTCTCACGACTGTAGAAGATAATATTAACTTGTATTCACAATCGTTTTAAATCAATATTTTCATTAATTTTAGCCTAGAAATAAATTAATATTTTATGTGCACTGATTTATACCACATATTCCATCACTTTTATATATTTTCCCCTTTTTTAATTTAGTTTCTTTTAAAATATATTGTTTTTGGTTTTGTCCCTTTACTACTTTAAAGTTTTAGTTTTGTGTCTATCTGGTATTAACAGCCTCATAGATTACAAAATGAACATTTGAATTATTAACATATGCTTAATTAATAGAGATTTTAGAACCCATCTCAGCCATTCTTCCACACTGAAAAAATATCTTCCAAGTTTTAAATATTTTAATTATTTTTATTTCAACTATACATACCATTAACCTAATCAATATTTTCACTATTTAACATATGATTTGATTTTCTCTTTTCCTTGATGCTCAAATCTTTAATTGAATATTTAGAATTTTCTCTAGAAAGTTTCTGCAGGTGGCATACCATATCAGTTTTCACCAAAATACATCTGTTTTATCTTCATTTTGAAAAGGTCCTTCACTGATTACAGAAATCCAGGCTGACAGTTTCTGTTCTAAGAGCTTATTGACACTGTCATATTTCAGTCTCCAGAAATACGTTGTGAAAGAGAGAAGTACTCTCTCAGCTGTATACCATTGTAAATTTTATTTCTTGAAGTTTGTAAAATCTGTCTTACTTTGGCATTTTTTGCTTTCACTATAGTATAGATTTCATGCATCCTACCTGTAATTCTTGTGAGTTTTTCAGTTTTTATTATCATTATTATCAGTCCACTCAATATTGTCTCAAAATTTCCCTTCCAAATTGTCTTTGGAGAACTCTTCCAAAGTACTCTTCTTTTGGCTTTAAAGTTTCAGCCAGTGAAAACTTATTTTTCTCAGTAAATGCTGCAACACATTGGTGGACACAGTCCTTAATCTTCACTTCTAATGGTATGTGATCTTTATTTGCTGAAAGAAATCCATTCAAATCTATGTGACTTGAGGAAAGATAATACTAGTTATGTTTGAATTTACTGTAGTCTCTGTCAAAATGCAAACAAAATATGGGTAATGACAAGTAAGAGTAGCTAAATAAAATTTTATCAAGTATTCATTATTATGATTTATATAATTATTTTAGAGATTGTATCTGCAATGATCTTAGAACAATCTAATACAATACATATTTCTTTCATAAAACCCCATTAATTTGACTTTAAAAGCATTTGTTCAGTATTATCTGTTTTCTCCACTTTATGTGGTAAAATTGCAATGTGACAAAATGACAATAAAATGTCAAATATGGAGCTCAATGGCAGAGTTTGTGTAACATTCACAGAATACTAGTTTAACCTCTATTACCATAAAAAGACAACAACAAAACATAACTTTTTCTAGTAAAATAACAATAAAACCTTGTGAGGGGTCCCTTGAGGACTCATGACCACTGCCTGGCCCATCCCAGGAATGCCAGGACTCAAGACAAAGCTGGCTGGTGGAGACATGGGTCTTAGTGTCGTCTATGTTTCTTTCTGCTGATGGTGATATGCTACCCTATGTGTTCTGCTAACTTGCCCTGCTGTTCTGTGGGGGTTTACAGTACGTTCTTTGTTTTTGTTTAGGGTCCTCACTTGTAAATAGGTAAAGTTACCTGTTCTCTCCCACGGCCTGCTATTATGTCCATAACTTGTATATGTGCACTATATAAGCCTGTGTGATTCTAATAAACTTTGCTATCAGCCATTAGTTGGTAGTCCTGTCGGTTATTTAACTGATAGTTGTTTCACCCACAAGTGACCGCCATCAGCTGATCTCCTTCCCCATTAAGGGAAGAACCCAACAAAATCTGCATCAAAATGGAACAAAACCTACATCAGTCAGCAATTCATCTGACTATGAAACAGTTACAGAAGCACTGTGATGCGTTTTCCTTCTTGTTTTATTAAGACATTTTGTGTTCACAATTGAGTGATGCCACTCTTTATAGAGATGTTATAGTACAACAAATGTAAAATAATTGAAGGTTATGCCTCCATTTATGAGCAAATAAAGCAAGATGTGAAACAGAAAGATGTGAAACAGATGCTTGAGATAAACATCTCTCTTTTAATCTTTTTTTCTGTTTTGAATATTTGAAATAAATGAAATTGTGGAAACAAATTCTTTTGAAGTAGAGAAAATGTCAGGTGAAAAATTGGTATAAATTTAGAAACTCAGAACATGTTTTTTGAGAAATACTATGAATAAAAAAATGTATACACAGCTTGGAATATCCATAAAAATCTGAAAAACATTTTAAAAAATTTTCCTTATTCAATATGTAATATTGTATACATATGTATACCTATGTATTTTAATGAATTTCTTCTTTTTCATACATTCACTTGGTTTTATTTTGCCGATGTACACAAAACTACTTAAAATGCAGCATATTATGTGACCTGCAGTTTGAAAATCACTCATGCAGAGGTATCCATTGCTACAGTCCTTTGATAATAACTATGTGTTTGCATTTGATCTCATCACATCAAAATGAACACTGGTTTTCTTTTAGATAGTGGATTGGTTGTGATTCAGTGCCCAGATACAATGGTAGGGAACATGCTGTACACAAAGTAAATATTGTACAATATTTTAAAAAATAATTTATACTGAGATCATTCTATGGTATTTCACCTTGTATGTATAAAATTTCATTTTAAAATAATATTCATAATTGAAAATTTGTGTTAATTAGTTGGAAATAAGCACAACATAACCTCTTAAGCTACAAATATTTTTTTATAAAACCAGAAACTATTTAGAAAAAAACACAAAGAAATGATCAGTGACAGTTTTGCATTTTAATTTTAAATTTAATTTTCACTTACATCTCAATATCTTTGAGAGGATACTAAGAGCTTTCAGCAGCAGATAACACCTCATGAATACAGAGGATCAGCTGAAATTTGACAGAGTTCAACAAATGCAACTGTTTCCAAGGATTATATTTTTACACAATACTTTAGAAAATATGGATTTTAATGTGCACAAAGGCTGAGTTCTTTGAGAAATTATTTTGGCTGCATCAAAATAACCGGGGAAATTTTGTCATTAAAATCTATTTTTTAGTACATAAATTCTCTCAGATTTAGATTATTCATGATAAATATATGTCCTGATATTACTTTAGGATTTTGTGTCAATACGATCTTCACATTCTTTGTAACAATTGCAACTTTTATTTTTATTTTGACTTATAAAAATTATACTTTGTAGGCCCAGGGATTTAGCTCAGTGGTTCTGGTGCCTGTCTTGCAGGCACAAGGGCCTGGTTTCGATCCCCAGTAACCACATACAATATTGGGGTGGAGACTCACGCCCAGCAGCAGCCAGTACCACATCCCACAGTGCTGGGCATGGTGGCTCATGCCTGTAATCCCAGCACTAGGGAGGCAGAGGAAGGAGGATTGCTGTGATGGCAGTTTGAGGGTGAGCTCAGGGTCAGCCTGAACTCCAAAACAAGACCCTGTCTCAAAAAAATATATATATATACTTTGTACTTGAGGAAATATTGAAAGATATTTTGTAATCACCCCTCTCAATGTAAAATGGTTGTAAATATAGCCAATAGCAAAGGTTTGATTGCTTTAACTTGTACTTTTTATTTCTCATAGCTATAATTATATATTTATATGCACTACTTCTTTACAATGATAATATATATAATTAGATGATAATTGTAACATTTTACATAACAGTATTTACCGATATGATAACATTTTTCTTCAATAAATGTGACTGCACAGACATAATTGAATATTGTTTCAATTTCTTTATATTGTATATCTGTTAAAAAATTACTATCAGTAGTTTTCAACCTGGAATACATTTTTTAAAAAATTTTGATTCCTGTGATATTTATTAGATTAACAATTTAAATATTCATGGATGTGAGCATACCACCATAAGCTTCAACTTCTTCATTAGTTCTTTAGTTTCTTTTGTTTATTTGTTTTTCTTTTGGTACTGGGGATAGAACTCAGAATCCTGTGCTTGCAAAACAGGCATGGTACTACTCATTAGTTCTACATGTAGAAGCACTGCAGGTAGAAAAAGAATATCAGCTGAAATCAATACATATTTCTCAGATACATCCTGGTGAGGACCTACTATTGCTCTTTCCAAAAACTAAGAATGTGAGTTTCTTATCAAAGAGTCAAACAATTTTACCCAAGTGATTTTTTTCTTTCAATGAATTTCAATCTTTCTAATTACTTACTTTAATTACACGTAATGACATATAATATTTGTCATTTGTCTTGGAAGAACAAATATTTAATACCTTGTTCCAAAAATTTCTCCTAGCTTCCACTTGTTTAAGCAAAATTTAGCTATAGGAAATCAAAATGATCGAAGGATCAAGTTAATATTAAAGCTTTCCTAATTCTACAAGAACATAATATTCACCTAAGAATATATGAATCAAAGGAATCATTTGAATAATGTCTCATATTTTACATTTAACAGTTTTTCACAATGTGTACTGTAAAGTCAAATAGATCATAGTAAACATGATAATTGACTTTGGGATCAAATGATTATTGGAAATCATACATAAATTATTTAGTATATATATATTTAATATGACATGGTATATAGAAAATATAGATTATATATGCAAAATATACATATATATATACAGTCAATTCAATTTATATATTTTATAGTATATTGGATGATAAACATTGCACTACATTATACTAGTACAGTATTTGTAGGCAGACACTAGGTGGCGCCCAGTTGAACAGTATATGCAAGGCCTTGTTTTCAGTTTCAACACATATAGACACACACACAGACACACACACATGCACACATGCACACATGCACTTAAACTGATGGAAAGACAGAAAAAAAAAAAAATCTGAGCATGGTAGCATAGTAGTTCCAGAATTTGAGAGGCTGAGGTAGGAAGATTGCTGCAAGTTTGAGGCCAGTGTCAAAATAATGAAAAAAAAAAAAAAAGATTTAAATTGGAAAAATTGCCAAATAAAGATATTATGTATATTCATTTATCATGTTGATATCCAGGTATCCATGTTGATAAGGAGATTCAGGCCTCTGTGGGATTAAGATCTATTTGGTTGTAATATATACATGCAATACTTCCGCATTTTGGGGGGGGGGTAAAATATTCATTATGCCAGAAATTCGAGCATTACAACTATAAACTTAAATAAATAATTTACACATGAATTTTTAAGTAAGGGTGTCATTTTAAAATTCTTTTAATGGTACTTCAATAAAATTTATAAGACTACATATTTTATTGTCTTGTACCTGTAGATTTCCAAGCCCTCTCTACTAATGATCTTCAAAAATATTTTAATTCTACCAATCCTGTCAAAGTTTTTATTAAAATTGTATTAATCATAAATTTATTTGAAAATCTCAGATATATTTTCATTACTAGTACTTCCTCAGACGGATGCAACATTCATTTACATTTATTTATGGTTTGGTACTTTCATGCTTTTGTGTATTTTCATTTTTTTTCCTTTTTTTTTTTCAATGGGGCTGAAAATTGAACCCCAGGCCTTGCAGGCACTACACAAAATCTCTGCTAATGATCTACGTATCTAGATTGGCATGATTTTCTTCATCTAATTATTGTGAGTTATTCAATATTTATATTTAGTTACTTTCTGTATATATTTGCAGTATTGGGATGGATAGCTTTTGCACTGAGTTGCATTCCTCGCCCTTTCTTTTTTAGACAAAGTCTCACTGATTTAATACATTTTTAGGGCTGGGTTTAAACTAAGGATTTTCTCGTTTCAGCTTCTTAGACTGGTCAGAATCCAGACTTCAGTATTTATTTTGAAAAAGTTTGTATTTCCTTGCTTGTGTTAGTAGTATTTTTTCTGTCTTCTCAATTTACTTACTGGCATACAAAGATATATTGTGTTTCATACATATATTTTTATATTAATTTTGAATCTATTTTTTGTTTCTAATATGTCTGTTTATTGTGTTAAATGTTCTTCTCTAAACTGATATATAATAAATTCAATGAATTTCTTTTCAAATTTATGGAACTAGTATCTTATTTTCACTTCATTGTCTAAAATTTGAGTTAATATTAGAACCATTGCTTTATTCCATTATTACTAATATAAATAACTTTTCTCTTCTTTTATATTTTTAATGAGGAATAATTTCTAATTAAGGAGTAGTATACAGTGGTACCAGAATCATTGTGACAGTTAATATAATCATTTTTCCTTAACTTGTTGGTTTTTCAAATTATAGTAAGATATTTTCTAGAAATCATTTGGAGTTAAGTTTCTAATAACATTCTGTCATGAATGACTGGTTTCCTTGTCATATTGTTTTACTAATCATCAGTTTTAAAATCCAGGATCGAAATTGAAACCAAAGTGTGCCAGACTTTAGTTTCAGCCCCTAAAATCTACTTGTACACCAACCTTATCTTTTCATAAATTTGGGAAAAGATTATTCTACAATCATGATTTTCTTTAGTATTTGATCAAACTGACTTGAAAACAGCTATATCTACATGTGCTCTAGGCTGATAAAGATTTCAATAAAATTTTAACTCTCTTTGTTACAAATATTTTACATTTGTTATCATTTTCTAGTGGTTTGTAAACTCATTTTTCAACTCTTCTACTTTGTACATTTTTGTTACAAGTTTAATTGTTCTTTTATGTTAACTTCCTTCACATACTTATGCATAATACATTATGTGTATGCTTCATATTCTTTTTGGTACTGGGACTGAACTCGGGACCTTGGGCTTTCCAGGCAGGCCCTGGAACCACTGAGCTAAATCCCTTCATGTACTTTTTAATAGGCAAACCCATCTTCTGAGTTTCTCTATGGCAGTATCTGTGGTCATTACATTATGCTTATTCAGATTTAGTTCATAAGTTAATACAGAATTGAGATAATTAACAGGATGCACTTTGTAACAGTTAAGCAATAGTTCTGATATTCGAAGTTCTCATTTCTGGCAATGAAAGATATGATTCTTATTAAGCATCACTGTGTTTGTGTGTGAATAATTGGAACTACTCATCACTTTTTTCTTCTCACCCACATACTTCCTTAATTCTGACTTGCTTTTTATTCACTCTTCCACATATTTCCTTTTACTCTCTTTCCATTTAAGTTCACATTCTATTCAATTATTTTGTAGGTATATTCATATTATCATTTTTATTCATTTCTGATTCATAATAACCCTACTGAGTTTTACAATTACAGATTCATTTATTTCTCACAAAATTAGTAAAAGATTCTATTTGTGGCCCTCTTTTACAAATAAAGGGTGAGCCATATAAGAGACAAGAAAGAAGCAGTTGAAATCCATAAGTTTTCCAGAGCTAGGTCACTTAGAATATTATGTCGCACACTCTAGTTGGCAAATATTTAAACTGAGGTAAAGTTAGCAAAAAAGAAGAAAAACTTATGAATAAGTAGCAGATATTAGGTGTTAGCTCAGGTTTATTATTAAAAGAATGTTGAAAGATCACAACGAAAAAAAACAACGAATGCAGCTAAAGTCATGCATAATTTCATTAGAAATGGGGTCAATAATAATTGTAACTGAAGATTATAATGAAGTTTGTATCAACAACCCATAATACCTCAGTTAGATAGGTTAGAAGATAGGTTTCTAAAAACAATTGGTTTTCTCTCTAGATATTTGCTTCATAAAATAAAAAAATCTAATCAAATCACTGTACGCAGACAAGAGCTGAAGAAACTAACTTGGTTTGGTCCTTGAGCTAAGTTGCCAAAGTTTAGAAGCTATCACATGATTTCAGGATACATGAAAATTCTGGCAAGGAGTCCTGCACCCTCTGACTTTATTTGTGAGGTATCTTCTTATATGGAAGAGAGAAAAACAAGCCATAAACCCTTTGAAATCGTTTATTGACAGCAAAGCCTATTTCTATTTCTATTTTGATGAACAGATGAAATGGTAATTTATGAAACTCTGCTCATGATTTAAAAGGAAGGGAAATGCATAAGGCAAAACACATTTGGGAATTTGGCAAACCTCAGATGTTTATTATGACGTGTGATGAACCCAAACACAGCTGTGTACACACCTGCCAATGGAAGATGGCATTTCCCCTCAAAATCGGGCACACCTCTTGATTCTAGCAGTCTCCTAATGATAATGCCATCCCATTAAGAAAAAGATCTGTTCGTGATTAGCATATATTTAAATAAGAAAAGCTTGTTCTCATCTCATTTACAAGTTAAAATGGAATGATATAAAAGGTTTTTTTCAGAAGAAATTACTGTCTTGAAGGTGTCCTAGGATTTACTATTTTGATCTATACAAGAGATGGGTTGTCTTATCTGTGAACATTTGATGAAAGTCTGTTGACATAATTTGTATGAAAGAAAATGGTTAAAATTCTAAAATTTCAACTTTTTTCATTGATAAAGATTGGGTCCTTTTAAATGATTTTCCTCTGAAAACTAAGTATTTTAAAGATTATGGTAGTGGTGTGGGTTAAAACATACTGGAAAATGCAAAAAAAAAAAAATTCCTTGAAAGAGTCCTTGGAATCTTTCCCAATAATAAAACCTTGCTTATGTCTGTTCTGTTTAAGATGTATTTGAGCATGTGAGCATAGTAGAAAGATTAAAATAAGTGCAAAAACAAGCAACATTATTAGTCTTATGTACACATTTGGTAATATTTATTTTTTGTTCTTTTTTGGTACAGCAATTGTATTATCTTTAGCATCATTAATATCGGTTGATTATTTGGTAAATTGTTGTCCATGAAGTAGAAGTAAGTTCAGAAAACAAAGTCTCAGTAACTTCTGCATTATTATCAAAAGCTAAATGTTGGAGACAATCAAAATGTCCACCAACAGGAGACTAGATAAAGAAGATGTGGTTCTTTTATAGAATGGAGTAATATTCTGCCATTAAAAGTGACAAAATTGAGTCTTTCATACTCAAATGTCTGTACTTTCAGGGCATCCTCATAAGTGAAATAAATAGGTCACAGATGTGTAAATATTGTATCATTTCTCTGGTATGAGAAAAGGAAGATGTAAATGAGTTTTAGTATATATAGTAGATATTGTGAAATAGAAAATATTTAAAAGGAAAGATGGTGTAGGGGTAAAAAATGAGGGGGGAAAGAATGTGATATTAATAAAGAAAAGAGACAAACCTTATACATATAGGTGATGGGGATTGCTGAGACGGTGAGGGAAGGGGAAAGAATGAGAATCAAATCATGTCATATTCTGGTACAAACTCTCAGTGTTGAATGTGATGATGCTGTGTATTTATAATGTACCAATAAAGACTTGAATTTTTAAAAAAGGTAAAACAGATATTTGATGTTGGTGTCAACTGCAGTGAAGAATGAAAAAGGGCCTAATAATTCCTTTGAAAATAAAGTAGGAAATTACCAAATTTGGTGAACTACTGAATATGATATTTACATAACTAAGCAAACCAAAGGAGAATATCAAGGAATTTCCATATTATACTTCATATCACAAGAGGTGAAGGTAGGAATTATAGCACATGTCCTGTAATCTTACCTACGTAGAGTACTAAGAGAAGATTATCAAAACTTTGAGGCCAGTGTGGAAAGTTTATCAAGGTATTTTGTCAACAATAACAAAAATAAAATAACAATAGCAACCAAACCACATCCGGGGCTATCCTCAGCAGTGAAGTGCTTGCCCATATGAGTTTAAAACTAGAAACAATGTCGAAATAAGTGGTTGAAAATAAATATGAACGTTTTGAAAGCAGCTAAGATAAAAGAAATTTCATTTAGCAGAATAATGGTCATTTTACCATTGGCTTCGCATCTAACACTGTAGGAGCTGAAAAATACTGGTTTTGTTTAAGCCAGTGAGCGGAAATTGTCACACAAGAATTTAAAATTTAGCATTATTTTTTGAGAATTAAGGAAAAAATATTTTTAGAAAAAAGAGAACTAAGATAACTCATAGTGAGCAAACTAAAAGATATACTAAAGAAAATAATTTCCTGCAAAATGTGATAGCTATTAACAAAAGAATGAAGAACATTAATGATTATCTTTGTAACTATAAAAGTTTTTTCCATTTACTTTAATTACATTTTTTCAGCTTCTTATGAGCATATAGCCAGGGAAATAAGACAGGTGATAAAGAAAAATGAGATTATAAAGGAAATAAGCTTCTTCTATTGGCATGTGACATTATTATATCTTAGAACTCCTAATACACATACAAACGAAACAAAACCCTTACACCTAAATATTGAAATCATCACAGACTTCAGATTTTTACAATGTGAAACCTGTTCCACATACTGACAAAAGGTCAAATGAAAATACTAAATCATTATCAAGTCAATTTCATTTATACTACTATAAACATTGAAGAAAAAATTTGCCAAAAGATACCCAAAATTCCTGTAGCAAAAATTATAAAATACTACTAAAGGAAACTGGAGAGTAAGAAATATTGGACATACTCTTCTATCAGAATTTTCAATAACATTAACATCTGAACTTTTTTATCTTATAGATTCAATATAATCCAATTTATTAAAAAAGAAAAGGCTTTCTTTGTTACAATTAAAAAATCTAAAATTTTCACAAATATTTAAAATATATCCAAAGAAATCTTGAAAAATTAAAATAAATTTGGAAAAACAAATTTCCCTAACTTTAAATTACCTTTTAAAAACTATAAATAGCAATACATCTGTTCCAGGAAATAACACAAATTCTAGGAACAAACTCATACCTTTCTGATTATTTCAATTTATTTCATCGTAGTGCACCAAACAACCTATTACATGAAGAAAATGATTTTCAAACTGTGGTGGAAATCTGAGTTTCTACTTCACAACATATATCAATATTAATTCAGACTTTTATATTATTTTAACATGAAACTCAAGTATTATTTTAGTGACAATCCAGAATAAAATATTCAGAATTTAGTCAGATAATATTTTATTTAACCACATAAAATAATAACATTTAAAGCTGATAAACTTGCTGTCAATAAAAGTCAAATTTTCAGTCATCAAGATATAGAATTAGTCTCTGTATAAACAATTGGCATGTGTGAGCAACACATTCACAATGAGGATATTTGTCAAGACTTACTTTTATACATAATTCTTTAACAAAATAATATCTGTGAATGATTAATGGCGTTCATACATCTTAGAACAACTACTAGTGAAATACTTCTTTAAAATATGTGAAATAAACTATGTCCACCAAGATGTTTAATGTAAAAAGGAGAGAGAGCTAGAGACAGACAGTTACAATTTATATCTAAATGTTCACCCAAAGACTTGTGCATTTGTAGATGGTACTTTAGGGAGGAGATTACACCAAAGAGCCATACTGCTGATTAGTGGACTAATCCAATTACAGCTAAACGTGGTGTTGAGAGGTGGAACTTGGCTGGAGGAGGTAGGTCATTACCACTACTGGCATTGCCTGAAAAGATATGTTTTTCTCTTCCTTCCTCCATTTTATTCTAGCTCTCATGTCTTGGAGTCAATGAATACTAAACTGAAATATTTCTACAAATTGCAAGTTAAGGTAAACCTCTTCTTTAATTTGTGGGAGCCAACCACTGAGTCCTAACATGATGAAGTGATTCAGGAATGATTACAGAAACTTAATATGTTATCCAAATCTGCCCAGAACCAGTGTCCATTGTTAGGAGAATGGCTACAATATACCACATTTATGCATTAACACATTCCAAAAATATTTAAATGAATATTGCAATATAAACACCATAGATGAATCTCATAAAAGCTATTCCTACTATGGAATGAATTTCAAAAATACATAGTAAATAATTTTTGTATGAAATTCTAGAACAGTGAAAATTATTCTATAGTGAATAAATCAGAAGACAGATGTTGCCTCTTAGTGGTAGAAGCAAAAAGAGAGCAGAAAATCCTTAGGGAGTTATCTGAGTAATGAGAAATAATTTTATAATTGGTAAGGGTTTGTAGTTACATATATGTATCCATTTTTCTAGATGTATAGAATGTACATTTATAGCTTGTACATTTCATGCTTTCCACAAATTTTACATTAAAATGAAACTATATAATAATAAATTGTATGCATCCTGAGGTTTTAAAGAAAAATTTACTTTGAACTATACTAAAAATGAAACATTAATAATTGTCAAAAGGAATGAACTGCTATATGACAGAATAAGCATAGCAACATTTATATAGGTAAAAATTTATAAGTTTTCTCTGTAAAATTCTTTCCAATTTTCAACAGGTTTTCAATTTTTAGCAAAAACTTGGGGAAAACAAACCCATCTTCAGTAACTGTGTTTTGCTTTTAAAGCCCATTTCTTTCATCACTAAGCCTGTACTAGGCATGACCATCCAATTGTGAAAGCAACTACATTGCAATTCCAACTAGACAGTTTCCACACAAATAATTGGTGCAATATTCATAACCTTAACATTTATCAGATTACATAACATTGGCCAGTGCTCTGCCTGTATCACAACTAAGGTCCACGGTCCAACAATTACAGATCCCTTCTAAAAAGTCTTTTTTTAAAAAATGAGTTTATTGGTATATTTTAGGTGTACATTGTGATCATATTCCTCATACAGAATTTGTTCCGGTATGTGATGTATCTTGCTGACTACTCACCCTTTCCCTTGACAAGCCTGACAATCTGTTGTCATCATCAGTGACAACATTAGAACATTACCTGAGCATGATCCTTAGATGTACCAGCTGTTTTATTTCATAGGCTTGGATTCATATTCCAATTCCGCCTCTTAATAGTTGTCTTCATTAATTCTAATTCTATTAAGATTGCATGAGATAGTGCATGGAGGGCTTCTGACATATAGCAGCGTTCTCAGTAAATGACACCTTTTTCTTTCTATTTATATCTAGCAGATTAAATATTTGCTGGAGGCTGAAATCTGCACAGCTCATCTAGACTTTCAGAAGAACAGCCATAAGGTACATTTGCACTTGTCTAGATATTGTAGAAAATGGAAAGTGGTTATTATTCAGATAAAGTACCACTTAGTATGACAGCGAAAAGCACCTGAGGCATTAAGAGCATCCTAAGAGAGCGACATTAGGATGTAGTCTGTGCTTCAGCGTCATTCCTCATCAACAATTTCCCTGTTGCTTTTGCATAAAATATTTGAGTACAATATCTTATCCCATGGACAATTGACATTGTAAAACATCAGACTAAATGAGTACATGTAAAACAGATATACAATGATAGAACCTTATGTAGGACATCCTCTTACACTGGTTGTATAAGCCAGCACCTCATCTGCTCTCCCACGGACACAGGGTATAATGATATCACATGTGCTCCCTTCATATTTGTCGTTAAGTCACCTCTGTCAGCAGGCATTATCATAACTCAGAACCATGGCTAAATGATCTTTATGGTAGAACATCAGAAAACTAGTAGTGGCCTAATTCTTTTATCACAAAGTCTATATCATCTCATTCTGTGGGCATTATATCAATTCACAACATCTTGCATCATAAGTACAGTGCCACAGTCTGGGGATATGGGTCAGTGGTTCCGGCACCTGTCTTGCAAGTGCAAGGACCTGGGTTCGATCCCCGGTAACCACGTACCATACTGGGTGTGGAGACTCACGCTCAGCAGCAATCAGAACCACATACCACAGTGCCCGGTGTGGTGGCTCACGCCTGTAATCCTAGGACTCAAAAGGCAGAGGCAGGAGCATTGCTGTGATGTTAGTTTGAGGCTGAGCTCAGGGCCAGCCTGAACCAGAAGGCGAGACCCTGTCTCAAAAAAAAAAAAAAAAAAAAAAAAAAAAAGTACAGTGCCACAAGATATTTTGCTAACAAGACCACATTCATATATGTCTTCTTCTAGCATGATTTTATAATCACTGTATTTTATTCATACTTGTTAATCTGTTGCTGTGCCTAAATTACAATTTAAGTGGTTAATAAAAAGATTTGTAGTGTGCATTTAGAGAAAAAGAATATGATAGCATACTTGCATGGTCCCCAGTTCATATGTGGGTCCCACTTCTAAAATTAAAATGGCTTTTGGAGTCAATAAGTATAAGTTTCAGTATCAGAGGGGGGCAAATGAGAATATCAATATAACTTTTGATACCATGACATTATTGCCAACTACAAATGTTATTTATGACTGAAAATAAGGAACAGTGTTCAGCATGCACATTAGATTTTTATCTTGAATTAATAAGACCTGGAACAACCCACTTTCTGGTCCCCTCTCTGTTTCTCTTAGAGGCTGTTTTTCTAAATAAATTTTTCCTTTTTAAAAAATAAGACCTATGCTGCCAAATGCCATAGGTTCTTTGGCTGTAGTGCAACTGTATAAATGTCACAAGTTAAAGAGAGTTGAATATTAAATTTAAGCAGAAGAATAAGAATCCACTACTTCATGCCTTTCAAATTTGCATGATAGTCTTGATTTAAAAACAATAATCACCTTTAATAAGTAGATCAAATATGATACATGCAAAACTACAGAACTGATTTCCTTTCTAACACTTATTCCTCCAGGGATCTTTCCTCATCTCAATGCACAGACTTTCTTTTGTAATATACTTTCATCCTAAAAATATTGGAATTATGTTAACTCCTTCTTTCTTTAATACTATGTTTAATTTATTGGCACAACAAATCCTTTTGCCTCTATACACAAATATATTGAGAAATGGATTCCTTTTCGGTATCTTCATCTTTTTCTCTGTCTGTTGTATTACTGACACAGGAGAGCAAGACCTGGCTCCCCACTTAAAACAAGAGCTCATGTTCTCTAAAATCAAAGAATGAATTTTAGGAATGACCAATGGAGGTTTGAGTAGGAAAATTTTATTGAGAGAAAGCTTCTGCCTAAGAGAGACAGAAGGGGGAACCCAGAAAGTTGGGTAACCCACTCACCTCACTTTTCAGGGGGCTTTTATGGAACAAAGCCATGAGCTGAGGTGGATTTAAGCTTGGAGCTTCCAATAAGATTCAAAAGGAATGGGTGAACCAATGGAACTGAACAAGTACAGTTGTTTAAGCAATCTTAATCAAATGGGGTCCAATGAGAAATTAAGTCATATAGGGTCCTCCCCCCATCAGGATGCTCTTCCAGGTGGGCCAGATTCCTGGCCCTTTGTCCCAGGAAATTTACAATTACTACATTCCTGGGAAGGGAGGAGGTGAGTCTATACTTTGATTCCCCCGGATTTAGCTATTCAGGAGAAGGAGGGCTTAATCAGTCACTGTTTTCCAGGATTTTCTGTAACAGTCTATTTTCCTGTGAGTTTCCTCAAGGGCCTGCCCTGTATGTCTGCCTGCCATATTTCTAACTAGCTTTTTTACCTATAATTTACCATAATCTCTTCTTGAATATTAGAATGTACTCTTGGCACTGTCTAATGTGTCTTTTGCTCATCATTCTCTACACCAAATCTAAAATTCCTGCAAAATATAATTAATATTAAATGAATTATATTGTCAAAAAGGCTCAGTGATTTCTCTACTATGATTAAAGCACAAATAAATTCTAACCTGCAAGGAACTGCGTGTCTTGGCTACTGTGATCTCATCCTATACTTCTCTTTCTTTACTATTCACCTGTTTCTTCAAGAATATTCATATCAGTTTGCTGATGACAAAAAAAAAATGTTCTTTTCATCTCATGGCCTTTGTATGTCCTGTGTCACTAACTAGAAAATTATCTCAATAGTATCCACTGGCTTTTCTCTTACTTGATCTTTTAAGTATCATTTTATTATGCAGAGCTCCCCATATCATTTATTCAACTCAACTCTCCCTTCTTTGTCACTCACCGATGAACTCTGATAGCATACCATCCCATGTGCTTCAATTTTCTATCTCTAATCCTTTACTAAAAAATATTATAAGAAGTGGGACCTTGTGTCATTTAAATGCAGACACATGTTAGGCATTCATTCAACAGACATTTGTTAACCGAATAGATACAAACACAGAAAGAAATCATGATTACGGTAATAATTTAGCTGTATAAAAAATGTCTGAGTAGATTAAATGATACAAAGAAATGAATCTAGAAAGTAACGATAAAAATAGTGACCAGAATGTGGCATCAGAAACTTTATATTATAAACATCAAGAAGCCCTTTTCTTGAACAATATGCCTCCTTTCTCAGAATAGGACACAAAGAAAAGGAAAAACACATTCATTTACTTCTTTTTTAATTCTGCCCTCCCCTTCTGTTTGTATGTTTATTTTCCTGACGAGTCAGCAAATTGGGGTATTTTTATGTAAAGTACTTCCTGTAGGCACCTTGTATCTGTTACGAGATGCTCAGTTTATAACGATGTAGAAGACATAACTCCTGCTTTCTAGTGTATTCATAAAATATAGTTGTGGCAAGAGGATAAATAATAAGTTTCTTTACTGTGGCAATTGTGGATCTCTATATCCACTCAGTTCCTGTTCATGGTTCACTTTTCTATTCAGAATTCATTCCTTGGATTTAAGCAGAGGCCTAACTTTATTTTTAAATCGAAATAGTCCTTAGTTTTTAAAAAGGTTTTAGCACAGGTCTTATCACACCTTTTCTAGTACAAAGAAAGAAGAACTGCAAGAAAGGAGAGATCAGATTATAAGAAGTGAAGTAAGAGCAGCTCAGACCCTGAACTCTGGTTGGACCAGTTTGGGAGGAAAAGTTCCCATAGTCTGCATCTACTTCTCTGCACACACTAAGTGGTGTGACTGTGCTTGGATTTAGGCAGAGTCCTTCAGTTCGTGACTCTCCCTGTCCATCACATAGGAAAAGCATCCACTAGGAGAGTGAAGAAAACCTTTTGACTTCAGCCATTGGTGAGTTTTTGGAGCCAGTTCCCACTTACAATACTTTGGACTCTTGCCAAATACAAGCTTGCAGGAATTCACTGAGTTCAACTCAAGCATTATTGCCAGAACCCAGACTGAATCTTAGGGGCTATGGTTGTCTCTCTGTGATGAGCCAACTCTGATCTGCATTTTCCTGCCCATATGGTGTACAGGACACAGCAGACATTTGCTGTGAGGGGCCCTTGTTGTAGTGTTTTTGGCTTTTTGTTGTTGTTGTTGTTGCTCTTGTTGTTCTTTTTCTTTCTTTTTTTATGACTTCTTTTTTATTCTTCATTTCTCTATTTTTTGTTGTTAAGTCTACCCAATTTCTGGTTTTATCTTCTTACAACTGCACTTATTTTGGTAGGAGAGTAAATATAATTTCTCATTAGCCTGTTGCTGCTGGCTACTCCTATTCTTCTTTTGTTCCTTCATCCTCTCTTTATTCTGGTCAGTATCAGTTCCCAGAACTTAATGCCTTTCAATCTTCCCTACTCTTTCTTTCTTCTGTAATATTACAGGAGAGTGAGTAGTTTCTAGTTGTCCTGCTATTGTCAGCTTGTTCTGTTTTATATTGCTCCTTTCAGTCTCTTTTGTCCTCTGGCCTCTTTCAGTTATCCAGAGTTACATGATCTGTATATACCCTCTAACTCTATTTCTCCTCCTTCTCCTCCCACCTCCCTTTTCTCCCAACTCCTTGGTGACCCTTAATTCCCAAAGGGTGATGTTACTGTATTGAATGGCCTGTATGTTGTAAACATATTTCTGATTAGTTTTAAATTTTGGCATATGTAACTCATGAGATTAAAGGTATCAGAATAGTAATTGCTAAAGCTGTCATTTCCTGTGGTATGTTTGATACATTGATGATACTGATTGTATTATTTCAACAAAGATGATCTGATTGTTCTGTACAAGTACCTTTCATGGCATGTCAAAACAGAAGTCATTTAAGAGGTACTACCGATCCAAGAAGGACATCCCAGGAAGTAGCTATCTCTTAATTGTTCTAAATGCTAGGAAGAAAGACACTCAAAATAAATGTTGCCCAGACATCAAACCAGCAATTAAGCTCAAAACATTAGGAAAAAAAATAAAAGAAAAAGAAAGAAAAAATAAAAGTAATGTGATAACAATAAAAAAGAAAAAGCCTATGAATATAGTGGGTGGGGCATTGTGGGGTAGGGTTTTGGGGGGGCATTGTGTGATGCATAGAGGAATGAGAAAAAATGAGTATCATATCTTGCATTTTACATACAGGTACAAATTCTGCATTCTGAAAGTGACTATGATATGTATATATATGTACCAGTGAAGATCTGAAGAAAAAATAGAACTAAGAAGAAATAAAAAAACACATACAAAGATCACCACAGGGGAAACCAGGGAAAAGAGAAATTGAGCAAACTGAACCTCAGTCACCAGGACTCTTCTGAGCGGGTAACAAAAGAATATCTAGTAAAATGGAAATCTGAAATAATTTCCCAAATAAAACCAGAATGTCTGTAGTGAAACATATAATTAAAACTTTTAAATAAAACAATAGGAACATGATAGAATGTCAGTTTAACAAAGTAACAGAATCTGTGAAACAGCTTTAAACAGATTTCCAGGAGAGGAAAAACTACATTGAGTGTTTGTAAAATACAATGAATAAATATGAAGACTGAAGATAAGGCATAGAAAACAGGATTACAGCCAGTGAACAAGGAGGGAATAATGGATAAAATAAAAAGAACACAAGAAACCAATCAGGAGGTGCTACATGATGCAAAGAATAACATAATACTGACTGGAGTCAGTGAGGAAAGAAGAGATAACAGAAAAGATTTAAAAAAAACTTCTCAGATATAATGGCAGTAAACTTTACATGAAAAGGAAAAGAATTTGACATATATATATATATATATATATATATATATATATATATATATATATAACTGAGGCATACAGGACTTCAAATTGCTGGGGCCTAAAGTAAAACTACACTTAGAAGTATAATAATCAAGATTCCAGAAACTCACCAGACGAACAAAATATTAAAAGCAGTGAGAGAAAATAAATCATACACTAAAGAAAGCCCATCAGAATCACAGTAGACTTTCCAGTGCAAACACTCAGGTCAAGGAGAGCCTGGAGTGAAGGATTTTAAGCCATAAAAGAATAACCTCCAACATAGATTGATGTATCATGCAAAGCTATTCCTCAACAGGGAAAAAGACACTTCTATGACACACAACACTACAGGAATTCATTAATACAAAAGCTGCACTCCAAAAATTCTAAACATAATTCTAGATAAAAACAATGAATATCAAAAGTCTATACAAAAAAAAAAAAAAAAAAAAAAAAAAAGAAAAAAAAAAAAAAAAAAAAAAAAAAAAAAAAAAAAAAAAAAAAAAAAAGGAAATCACTGGGCAAGGCAAGAAACTGAATGGCAAAAGAAACAAGGAAAGAATAAAAGAGCCAAGAGCAAGAAAACATCATGACAGGACTAAATCAGTACATATAAGTTTCAAACATTAATAGGAATGACCATAAAGCTCTAATTAAAAGGTAGAATGGCAGAATAGATTAAGAAGCAAGATCCAACAATATGCTGCATACAAGAAACATACCTAATTCAGAATAAATCAGTAAACTGAAAGTGAAAGGATGGAAAACAATTCTCCACACTACATGAAACAGTAAAAAATCAGAAGTGACTATCTTATTTGTAGACAAAGTATATTTTAAACTAAAACTCATTAAAAGAGACAAAAAAGGACACTACATCCTCATACTGGGATCAATCCAGAGGAATAGATGATGTTCAAAAATGTTTATGCACCAAATTCTAGTTCAGCCAACTATATAAAACAATTTTTATGGACATGAGAAACCAGATAAGCACTATTATAATTTTAGCAGGATATCTCAGTATCCCACTGTCACAAAGAGATTAACTGGACAAAAAAAATCAACAATGAAATACTTAAACTGAACCAAGCATTTGAACGAATCAATTTAATAGATGTCTACAGAGTACTCCACTGAACAAAATTAGAATATACATTCTTTTTAGGTGCTCATGGGTCATTCTGCAAAATAAATCATATGCTACTTCATAGATTATGTTTAAGTAAATGAAAGAGATCTAAAGTTATTCTCTATGTATTTTCAGACCACACAGCTTCTGAGAAAATAATGGGTTACAGAAGAAATTAAGCAGTATATATAAATTAAATTATTAAATTATAATGCCAGTACAACATACAGAAATTTATGGGACACAATGAGAGCAGTTCTATGTGGGAAATTCATAGCAGTTGATATCCATATTAGAAAAATAAAGTGAGCTCAGATAAAGAATCTAATGCTGAACCTCAAACAACTAGAAAAGGAGTAGCAAGATAAACCCAAAGGGAGGAAATTTTAAGAATTAAAGCATAATTTATGGAGATTAAAATAACAATACAAAAGAATCTAAGATTTGGTTTGTTGAAAGAATAAACAACATTGACAAACTGTTATTCAACTTATCAAGGAAAGAAGAAAATGATTCAAATCAATGCAATCAGGAATGAAAAAAGGATATCACCAAAGATAAATCAGAAGTCCAGAGAATAATAAACACCTACTTTGAATATCTATACTCTAATAAGATGAAAGACACAAAAGAAATGGATAGAATCCTGGACACATATGAACTTCCAAAGTTGAATGAAGAAGATATAAAAATGCCAAACACCCAAATATCAATAGGTAAAATTGAAAATGTAATTAAAAATATATCAACAAAGAAATATTTGGGTCCTGATGGCTTTAATGCTAAATTCTACAAAACTTCTAGAGAAGAGCTAATGCACTACTTCACAAAACCTTTAATAAAATAAAAAGGGAAGCAATACTCCAAAATTTATTTCAGGAAGCAATCATTACATTAATTCCAAAAGCATATAAAGACTGAACCAAAAGAAAAATAATTATAGGCCAATTTCCCTACTGAATGCTGATGCAAAAATCTTCAAAAAGATACTGGCTAACAGCATTCAGAGGATTATCAAGAAGATCATACACCTGACGAAGATGGATTTAACCCAAGGATGCAAGGATGGTTCAACATATGTAAATCAATAAAAATAATATTATATTGACAGACTCAAGGACAAAAGCCATATAGTCATCTATACTCATTCATGATTAAAACTCTACATAAAATTGAAATAGAAAGTCTTTGTCTCAACCTGATAAAAGCTATTTATGAGAAGCCAACAGCCAGCATCATGTTAAATGATCAAAAACTGCAACTTTTATCCACCCATAAATAATGATAAATTTGAGTCATTTACTGTTAAATTGATGTATGTTGAGGACATACTAATAAATATTGTATCTTTTCTGTAGTATGAGAAATGTGTAAATGAATTAAAGAATGGGTGGTGATCATTGTGAAATATGAATTAAACCATTCAAATGGAAAATAGAAAGGAAGGATAGGGGAAAGGAAAGAAAGGAAAGGAAAAAATGGTGGTAACAAAGGAGACAAAGTTTAGGGTTGGGGTTGTAGTGAGGGCAGCAGAATCGGGAAAAATGAATCTCAAGATGTATCACGTATTGGTACAAATTCTCAATGTTGAATGTGATAAATATTGGTATATAAATCTATATATAGAGATATATACCAATAAAATAAATTTAGACAAGTGAAATATGATGTGAAATGTTTCTGTTACCTTTAAATTGTCCAGGACACAGTTTATGTTCTGCAGTCAAATAGTGTGGTTTGTGCAGTGGAAAATTCAGAATTTTGTTCTTATGAATGCTGGATTTTACTAATGCATTTAACTGGAACAATTATGTTTTCTTTGGCTAAAAATGATCTGGCAAAAATAAAAAAAATCACCTGGCATTTCATTTGAAGAGAATGCTACTCTTTGATATTAAACATGCAATCTTGAAATGATTTCACTCTTTTATAAAGGTCCCTGTCTTGATGTATTAGTTTCTAGTTTGAGTACAAAGATATATATTCTGCATTACAGCTCATAACAATCTCAGTATCTTGCACTTTGCCAATATTGTCCACCTTGATTTATAAATTTTGATTTCTGAATTCTCAAAAATTAATATCTGCTTCTTAGAAAAAGAGGAAAGAAACAATTAAAAAATGAAGGAAAGAATGGAAGAAAAAAGAAGGAAGGGAAGAATGAAAGAAGGAAGAAAAATACAAAAGAAAGAAGGTCATAGGGCCAGGGAGTTAGCTTAGTGGTTCCAGCGCCTGTCTTCCAAGCTCATAGACCCGCGTTCGATCCCCGGTAACCACATACCATACTGGGCATGGAGACTCACGCCCAGTAGCAACCAGTACCACATACCACAGTGCCGGGCATGGTGGCTCACGCCTGTAATCCCAGCACTCTCGAGGCAGGGGAAGGAGGATTGCTGTGATGTGAGTTTTAGGTTGAGCTGAGGGCCAGCCTGAACCACAAAGCGAGGCCCTGTCTCAAAAAACAAACAAACAAACACCCTTAAAAAAAAAGAAAGAAAGAAGGTCATGGAGAGTTTAATTAGGATGCCCAAGGCTGTAGGATAAATCTTTCACCAAGTCTTCCTTAAGAAACAGAGTTATTTATTGCTCAGTGTTCACCAAGAGAAAATAGTCTTTTGAAAGAAAAGTACTTTTTGCCTAAAGGGTCCTCTTTATCCTGAATTTTATTCAGAATCCCAAATATGATATGATTTGCATGGCTTATTCTTTTAATTATTTTAAAATCGATCAGGATGCTGTGAATTCCTTAATTCTTTTTTTTTCTTTCATTTTCGTATGTATTTTGAAATAGTATAATAAAAAAAGTCCACATTTACATTTGGAGATGCTCAGAGATCAGTATATAACCATAATGTAGGCATAAATGAATCTATCACTCAGAATATCCATAAATTTTTGACAAGTAATATTGTATTAATATTTCAAATATAAGTGAAGAAAATGAGTAATCCTCTAAGTTGTTTAATGTGGAGAACCTTCATAGCAGTGATGATTGTAACTTCAATTTTTTTACTCATACTGGTATATTTAAGTAGATTTTTAAAAGTACAAGAAACACATTACATTTTGCCACAATACTAAACGTATATAATTTTCTCAGTGGTCCCTTCATGTGTGAATGTGTGGAATACAGAATTCTCACTCTTAGTGCAGTATGTGAGATGAGACTGTGTGCTTCTGCCTAAAGGTAGATTAGCTTTCTATACTTAGGCATACTTTTGATCCTGATATTTATAAAATATTTACCTATGGATTCTGATTCAGTGGGTCTTGTAATGAGCCTGAATTTATGAATTTTTCACAAGCTCTCAGGTAATGTAGCAAGAGAAAGTCTGAGCTTGTTAACTATCAGTTCTCAGTTCAACTAAATACTTGTGCCATACGGAGACATTTTCCAAACCCAATTAGAATCTTAGGCAAGTTCTAAGTAGTAGTTCTTTATAAATTTCTCTTTGTTGAGCTTTTCCCATCATTCCTTTCTTCACTTCTTTCTGGTGATCAGCAGCACAGTCTATTTAAATCACAAATATATTTTTACTTCTCTAAACTCACTACATAGTTCAACTGGGTTGGCTTACTACCTGTAGGAATGTGTGTGTTGTGTGTGTGTGTGTGTGTGAATTTTAGGACTCAATTACTTCTGCAGTTAATTTACAATTGTAGCTGCCCTCAGACAGATTGATTTCACATTTGCAAGAAGAAAATTCCTTGATCAGTTTGTAGTAAACACTTGTTAAACATTTCAGAAACTACTTTCAAGTATTTTCATAATTTTTATTCATAGTAACTTCGTACCATATGTACTTCTCATCATTTATGTCAGTAAGAAAAATTTCAACTTTAGTAAAATAAAAAATGTAAGAGACAAGATCCGAATAGTTCTTTTGACCTTAAACAGTGTATTTCCCACTGTACTTTATCTTCTTTATATTATATATGAAAAATTATAGGTATATATTGTGGCCTATAGCAATGTATATGAACTCCACATGTACTGGCTCATTGAAAATTGTAAACATCTGCAGTAAGCTTGGAAATTAAACTTGGCCAAATTACTTATTTGAATGAATCAATTTGGGCATTAGGACAGGAAGTGGTTATGCCAGCTACACCAAGGTATAGGCTTATGGAAGTGCAGAGTTATAAATGCTAACTGAAAGGTCAGTTGAAATACAGATTTCCAAAATTCTAACTCTCCTTATCTCTGCATCACTTGTTATCAATAATATATATTAATATGTACAAGAATTCAAGTGCTTTGACTGTTTATATCATTTCAATTGTCACAATAGCACCAAGTAGGAAGTTCTACTTCAGTTTTCTTCTCTTTTCCAGAAGAGGGAATGCAGGTGCAGGCTTGTTAACTAATTTTCTAAAGGTCATTTCCATTGATTAGATGGTGAATGGACTATGAAACACCATTCTATCTCTAAAGCTCATCCTTTAAGCCTGAGATGAACATAGCTTTGTAAATATATATATATATATATATATATATATATATATATATATATATATATATATAAAAATATATATATATATTTTATATATATAAATATATATATTAAATATATATAAAAATATATATATTTTACTTATTTATTTATTTTAGGTTTTTTGAGCCAGGGTCTGGCTTTGTGGTTCAGGCTGGCCCTGGGCTCAGCCTCAAACTCACATCACAGCAATCCTCCTGCCTTTGCCTTCCAAGTGCTGGGATTACAGGCGTGAGCCACCACCCCCGACACTGTGGTATGTGGTACTGGTTGCTGCTGGGGTGTCTCCACACCCAGTATTGTATGTGGTTACCGGGGATCGAACCCAGGTCCTTGCACTTGCAAGACAGGCGCCAGAACCGCTGAGCTAACTCCCTGGCCCCTGTTTACCTGGATTTTTATAGAAAATATTTGTTGGTATCTGATTTAAATTACTATGATCCAATTCCTACCTAACTAGTAAATCCAGACATCTGGACATGTGTTTGTGAGCTAGTCTATCTGTTCCATTCTTGGAATTACTTATGTAGATTACTAATGTAATTTTTCTAAACATTATACTTGGAATTGTGAGTTGGTGTAGTGCTGTAGTTTTTATTTCAAGTGACTTCACAGCTTATGTCAATTAAATTATACAATAATTGTTTAAAATGAAGGTCAATTATTATTTTTCCATAATACAGATAAGATAACCCAAGGCAAGTATTGTTAATCTTGAAAATCTTTCACTATAAGAACACCAAATTTTGAGTGCACCACTAAAACATCAGAAAATGATGACTATTTCATTATATTGCTTAGCTCTGTAACAGATTAAGTAGACTTATTTTTGTGTAGTAAATGCACTATTTAGAGTTTTTCATGTTCCAGGTACTTAGGGTTTTCATAAATGTTAATCATTCTATTCTCATTAAAAATATGGGATAAGTGCAATAATTAAGATTATTAAACCCTAGTAATGACATTAATGATAAAATTAAGGCACACAGTTTAAATATGGCAGCTACATAGCAATGAATGCAATTCGGATTTAATCTGAGAACCCTAAAATTCTTGCTTTCAAAAAATTTACTCTGGTGGCGTCCACATTCTCTTGTTTTTAGTAATTGATTTTATTGGTACATTTTATATACACATTGTGATCACAATCAGCATTGAAAATTTGAACCAGTATATAACTTAATTCTCATTTTTTCCCATTTTCCTGCTCACCTGCCATCCTCCATACACATGAGCTTTGTTTCCATTTGTTAACAACATATTTTCCCCCACGTTATATAACCCTACCCCCTTTACCATTTGAATATTTCCTATTTCACAGTATTTGTCATACAATCTGGAACTCATTTGTGTCTTCAGTTTCTTACACCAAAGAAAAAATACAATATTTACACCTCTGTGACATCTTTATCTCACTTATGGTATGTCCTTAAGGTATGCCCATTTGAATATAAATGACTCAAACATCATCCTTTCTGGCAGAGTAATACTCCATTCTATAAAATAACCACAGCTTCATTATCCAGACTCCAGTTGATGGGCATTTGGGTTCTTTCCAAGATTTAGCAATCAAAAGCCAAGCTGCTGTGAACATGGGTACACAAATGTCACTCTGATATGAATCTTTTAACTCTTTTGTGTGTATGCCTTGCAGAGAGAGAGAGACTTGAAAACATGACTGTGCATGTATACATTTATAATATGTCACATTAAATGTTATAAACAAATCATAATTTAATTTACTTAGACACTTAGATGAATACATTTCACTTCATTTTATGATGGATTCATCTGTTATCAGGGGTTTGTTATAACCAAATCTTGGCTCTTTCATCCTAGACTTAGGTTAAAGTTGAGTGTGATTATTTCAATGATTAGTATGACACTGATTTTCTATTATTTTAATGAAGTAAATCCTTGTTACACTTATCACTTTGTTATAATACAATTCAGAGATACAGAGAGAAAATATGATTTTTTTTTTTTGAGACAGGGTCTCATTTTGTAGTTCAGGCTGGTCCTAAACTCAGCAGTCCTGCCTCTGCCTCCTAAGTGCTGGGATTACAAGCATGAGCCACTATGCCCAGCACTGTGGTATGTGGTATTGATTCCTAATGGGAGTGAGTCACCACAGCTGGCATTGTGATATGTGATTACTGGGGACTGGACCTGGGACTTTGTGCTTGCAAGGCAGGCACCAGAACCACTGAGCTAAGTCCCTGGCCCAATATGATAGTATTTTAAAAAGAAGAACTGATTAATAAAAATTAGAGTTTTTAATGTAAATAAAAACCCTCATGAATATTTAATATAAACATTCCTATTCAGGGATATAGATATTCTAAAAAATTGACTATCATGTTTGGCAGAATTATAAGACAATTCCCATAACCAATTCCAGCTAATGTTTCTTCAATGAGTGTAAGTGACACATTAAAAAATACGTAGCAGATGCAGTTAAAATTACTAATCAGTTGAATTTAGGATAGGGATCATATTAGGAGTGGGCTGACCAACTACTTGTATCAATAGAAAGGAGAATATTCTCTCATTGTTTGTAGAAACATAAGTCTGAATGACTCAATCTAAGGTGAATTCAACCACAAGACACTGGCTACTCATCTGCAAAGGGAAACAGCAGTAACATTGTGTAGAAATGTGAACATTTGTAGGGATTGGTTGATATTTCACAAGGAAGTGGTAACCTTTTTTCTACAATAGCAGTGAAAGATCTCTGCCAACAAATTAACTGATACTGAAAACATATGCTATCTCATGGAATCATAAAAGCTTCCAGACACTTAAAACTATAAATGTGACATCTTAAGAATCCAAACATGAAAATTTACTATCTTACTTTTGTATAATTGGAGGAATCTAGAAAACTTCAAACATGACATTTTAAAAGCTGTGACAGGTTTTTAATTTCCCTAGATTCATATAGGTCTTTGAAGTAAATGTATGACAATGCCAAGATACATAAAAATTTCATATGAAAATACATAGCAACTATAGTTAGATTTTCCATCTCATAAATATAAGTAATGAAGACATTTAAAGTCTAATGTTTGAGAAATTCTAATGAAAATCTAATGTTTGAAGAATTTCTTGCAGTATATACATGCATGTTTGTGTGTATGTATTCCAAATGAGGGGCACTGGCCTATATTTGCTACAGAATCTCCATCTCATTAGTTTTGTGGACAAACTTTATTTACCTCACTTTATGAAAATATGAAAATGATAAATACCTTTGTCTATAGCTTTCCTTAAAACTAGGACACAGAAATAAAACTGGGAATTTTGATGTGGGTCTAATAATACAAAGACCTGAGATTAAACCATTTAAGTGTTAACAGAATCATTAGTATTGGCAATCCAGAGTGTCAGGTAAAGCTGTACAAAGGTATTTGTGAAGAAGGAGACAGCAGTATGGTCTGGCTGACTTGTAGTTCTGAAGTGACCTAAGCATTAATTTGTGTGTAATCAGGAAGGCAGAACTTACTGCATGCATATACATCTTGAAGTCCTGAGCACATCTCTCATATTGCTCAGAAGAGTTAGCATGGCAGATGTGAAATTTATACATGAAAACCTTGGTAGCAAAATTGGCTATCATATGCCTTGTGTAAACCTGGGTTTCAGAAATGTTCTTGCAATTATCTAACTGAAAGGAATACCCACTTGTACACCAGGTTTTGCCAAATTTCTGTTTTTCTTCTCGGAGTTTGTAATTTTTATATGTTCTGAGTGTACACAACAACTAACCAGGCACGAAGAAAACTTCTGGGTGCTAAGTCTCTGAAGAACTTTCCCTGGGAAGGAATATGAGAAACACATTGCTGCAATTTTGTTACTAGAAACAGTGCCTTCTGTTGAAATTCTCCTTGGAAGAGACAATATGGGGAAATCAGAAAATGGATTCTTCCAGAATCTACCTGTGTATTTCCCTTACAATATGACTATCATTTATCACCAAATTGCTATAAGTCTTACAAGAGAGAATATATAAGAGCTGAGACCCATGCATACATCAGATAATTCCCTTGATTTAGAAAACATGGACACATACATTTATCATTTTCTTTCCAACAACACTTGAAAGCAGATACTCTTTTCATTTTTTGTAAATTAGAAACACACTCTGATAAAACTGTCGAGGTTATGGTATAATGCAATAGCAGTCCTCAGTGATGATGTTTAGTAAATAGTTGAACTGTATAGAACAGTTAGACTGGAATTTAAAGTATACTTTGTGCTTACCTCTTCTGCATTGTATAAATGTTCAAGTTCCTATGTAAAACCCTTGTCATTCAGCCACTTCTCCATTCATCTGTGTATTTCTTCAATAAATATACATTGACTTCTAAGACCCTGATATAACCTGTATTCTGCAATCTGAAGCTGTGTACTACCTAGTCTGTGTAATTCAGTCCACATGTCACTGGTAAGAAAACCCTAGTGACTGGTCATCATAGATGTTCAATTGACCATCTTAGATGTTCACTTGCCTCCATTTTCTCATTTGTGTCCATAATTAGTGATTCTTTCTGTGGTTCTACAGTTGCAAATCTTTAATGTGTATTTTCACTTTCAAATATCTGGTCAATTTCATCCTGGGTAAAAACTGATATAAGTGGTCACTGTTAGTGTTGCTAAATCCAAACTATTCCAACATTTACCTGTAACTCTTACAAATGTAACTGGATCAAAATGATTTGACCATATTAGTCACTGTCAGAAGAGTATAATCAAAATTTAGTAAGTGAAGGCAGCATCTACTATTCTATAACTTAGAGTGTTATGCACATATCTTCACTATAAACCCATTTACAGAGCTTCTATTCCTATTGCCAATATTACATCTTGTGTGGTACAGTATTTATTTGTCTATACTGATTTGCCATTTAAAAATTCAGAATTGTAGAAATTCTTTGCATATTTTGAAGGAACCTCTTCTCGGATAAATGCTTGGTGAATAATACCTCTGATATAATAGATTCCCTTTAAAGTCTGTTAATTGCTTATATTCTTGTGCATAGGCTTTTAAGTTTGATAGTTTGATATAGTTCCATTTGTTCATTTATTGACTCTGCTTTTTATATTCTTAAAATCACTACAGAATTCTATTTCTTGAAGGATTTTCCTACATTTTATTTTATTTAAGTTTTAACTTTTGGCGTTTTACTTTCAGTTTGAACCTGTGTCTTATTTAATTGATAAAAATTGTATATATTTATACTTGAAAAATAGAGTTTTTTTGAAAAACATTAACCATCATTTTGAGAGTAGGAACAAATTTCAAGAGATGTAAAAATATAAATATAGTTAATATCAATGTAATATGTAGTTGAAAATTGCTAAAAGTAGATGTGAAATGTCATAAAAATAAGTATATAAAATAATGTATGTATTAATTAGCTTGAATTATCTTGTTGCAACCTATACATATTATCAGAATCTTATATTTATTTTTCTCTGGCTTCTTCCAGGATTTTAAAGTCTCAGGCTTACATTTAAGGCAATTTTGAGTGTAATTTTGAGTGTATTTTGAGTGTAATTTTTTGGTTGTCATATAAGAATCTGATTCATTTTTTTGCAGGCATATATCCAGTTTTCCCAGTACCATTTATTAAAGAGTGTCCTTTCCCTTTTGAGTATTCTTGGCATCATCATTAAAAGCTGCTGATTATAAATGTGTGGTTTATTCCAAGGTGAGCTACGCTATTCAATATCACTCATCATCAGGGACATCAGAGTCAAAACCACAGTAGAGTGGATGCCATCACATACTGTCAGAGGGACTATTTTCAAAACATCAAAACAAAGTAAGCTTTGGAGAGCATGTGCAAAAATGTGAACCCTTGCCCTGTGGGTGGGAATGCAGGAGAATACAAACATTATGCAAAATAATATAAAGCTTCCTCAAGAGTTTTAGAAAGAGAATGTGAGATGAACCAGTAGTCTCATTTTTGAGCATTCATCTAAAAGAAGTAAAACAAGAGGGCCAGGCAGACCTTAGTACCCTGGTTCTCTAGGTGCAATTCATGAAAGCCAATAAGCAACACAGCTTAAATATTCAAAATAGAATCGATTTTTAAAAGCATGTATTACCCATAAAATGAAATACTATCCAGTCTTAAATGAAGAAGAAAATCTTGCCATATGCAGCAGGAAGGATGAGGCTAGAAGACACCTAGTTTAATGAAATAGTCTAATCATAAGGAAGGACCTTTTTCCTTGTTTGGAGACTATCACTTTTGTCTAGGTCTCTTTCAATATGAAGAGATTCACTCACACTTTTTTAAAGACCTACTATCATATCCAAACAAAACTGAAATCTTTTACATGTTAAAAGTTCTTCTCCAAATACAGTTATTTTTAGGTAAGGGCTAGAATATCTGGATTTGAAGGTAACACATCTTAGGTCTAAGTATCCAAGTAGCCAACAATGAATGTTCGTTAACTACTTAGAATTTCATACATGTTCAAATTTCCCATATGTTCAATTTTCACTACTGTCACTGTAAGTGAAGCCTCAGTAGTATTGCTGAACCTTTGGTATTTTCGGAAGTCCAGCAGCAGAGCGTAATCTTGACAGAAATAACCAACCAGACTTGATCACATATTCAGTTCCAAAGACTTTAACTGCATTGCTTAATACAAATCCAGCTTGGTAAACATTACTAATGTGTTATTTCCCCTCATATAAAACTTTCAGCCAGCAAGATTTAATTTTAAATCTGCATTCCATTTATTGTCTTGAAATTAATCTTTTAAAATATTTGAGACATGTGCATGCATTAATGATTAACTAAAATTAGGAAAGACTTTATATTTGAACTTGTTACAAAAAAAAAAATCCATGTCTCATTCAAAAGATAATGCCTGACTTTGGGGATGAAGTGAGGAGTTTCAAGGTAAATTAAAAACTTTCGTTTTTATCTTTTCATATTTTGACCTCAATTGAATTAAGCATAATTTTTAACCAAACCAACTTTGGAAAAATGTGTCTTGTTTTATGTTATATTGCTATTACCAATATAGCAATATGTAGGTACCTAACGATGCAGAGAATAAAGACCAAAACACTTCTAGACCATTTGACCTTGGATTATATAAGATTTGACATGTATTTATATATAATGAAGTTAATAAATAGAATTCAAATTACATTTGCCAGAATTAAATATGAAACAATTCTATAAGAAGTATCTACTCTTTTTGAGCATGTTAGGTAGTAAAAATAATATTGTATGTGCGATTTCTGCTGTCAAGAATGTAGAAACATTGTAGGGTAAAAACAATAATATGAATAAAATATATCCAATAAAATATGGATGGTAATTTGTAGAAAATTTCCTAGAAAATTAGTAGCTTTACTTACTATCAATGACAGGGGATATTTGACAAGATAATGAGTAAAAGAGCTGTAGGAAAATAGGCACATTAACATTGGGATTAATTCATGAAAAATAACTAAGTTTATGTACATAGGGGGCGGGGTTGCTAGGAGGGCAAGGGAAAAAGGAAAAATTATAATCAAGATATTTAGTCTACAGGTACAAATTCTCAATGCTGAATGTCATCATAATATATGTATAAAATATACCAATATAATTAATTTTAAAAGAGTGAAAGAAAGGTTCACACTGGAGATTAATGAAAATAATATGAGCAGGATGCAGAGATTTTTCTTGTCAGATTTTTTCCTTTTAATCAAGAGGGTTTTTTTCCCTTGCAATTAAGATTTTCCATGGTTGTTTTGAATAAGCTTTACAGGATGATGAGTCTGATCTTCATTAGAATTCTTACATCATAAGCAGATTTTAGCAGTTTTGTCCAGCTTCTTTCCAGGTGTTTGGACCAAGGGTGAATACAAAATCCAGAGTTATTCTAAGAACTACCAATTGGGTCTCACAGACAACTAATTAGTTCCTTGTTGATGAAAACTGAACACATTTAAAATGTGAAAATTCTGATAGAGTTAACATTTGGCATATGGACAAGGCTTAGTCAACTATTTATGAGAAAGGACAAGATTGAAATGAATGTGGAAAGTGACACAAGAAGTCTAAAAAGTCTCTCAGCTCCTGAACATTTTCCAGGTCTTCCTTCTTTCTTCCATTACTCTCTCCCTTACAAACATTTTCTACACCCCTATTTATTGTCCTGCTCAAATTTACTTTATCCTTGATGGTGATCTGAAGCTACAATTTCTCCATTAAGCTCTGTACAAACTACAATTCATATCATACTTAGTGAGTAGATGCCTTCGGTAGCAAACATTTATAAAGAAGTCTTGAAGGAGGTTGCCAACATTGTGGAATACTTCATACTAGCAATAATGAATTTTCTTTTTTTTCAAACTAATGTCAACACAAATCAAATATAATACATGAGTTCCATCAACTACCAGGAGTATAAAGTGAGAAGAAGAAATTTATATATACTCAAAAACATTAAAATAAATTTAAAAATATGGTGATAGTCATAAATGATGATTAAATGAATTACCTAAAGCAATAACAAATGTAGGCATACTAATTGAAAGATTTGAATATTTTTCTATAAATTCCCAGGGTGAAAAGTTTTTAGTGCTATGTTACTTCAATTAGAAATGTCTTTAAACTATTGAGAAGTGAGACAAAAAATGACACACAGAAAAAGGAAAAAAAATTATTTTTCATTGATTTTATTGGTACATTTTATACACACAATGTGATCATATTTAACATTGAGAACTTGTACCTGTACATGATACATCTTGATTCTAATTTTTCTCTTTTCCTTTACCCTTCCTACAGAACCCACTGCCTATATACATAAGGTTTATTTCCTTTTTTAACTATCATTTTTTCTTTCCCTTTTTAATTTCCCCCCTACCCATTCTTTCCCTTTCTTTGTGTGTGTATTTTCTTCCTATTTCACATTACCTATCATACATTTTGGCATACATCTAAACCTATAGTATTAATATGAGTGTATTCCACAACATTGAATAAGGGCTTAAACATAGCCATATAACATTTAAAGAGATGTCCTCATTTTTAATGTATTTTAATATTTAATTAAGGATAGTTATTGAATGATGGCTGGAAGATGAAATAAGTCTAAATTCCCATAAACAGACTAGAAAAAGCATGCCAGTGTCAGTGCATGTACATAATATTTGAAGAAAACACGGGTAGGTGTGTACCCCTGTTTAGAGTTGCTACTGAGCATGGGGAAGAGATGCATGCTCCAGGGACAAAATCTCCGAGATTAGGAGTATTGAAACTGTGCTCTTCATCAAATCTCTGTACTTCACAGTGATACATTTTTTTTCTTTTCTACATTATAACTGGTGTTGTAAATAATTTCACAAAGTTTTCACAGATTTTAGAAATCTCAGGAGGATTATGACTACAAGGAATATAGGAGTAAAAACACAAAAAGAGACATCTGACAACAGAGAAGACTATATGTGAGTACTCGGGATGTTTCGGGGCATCCCGCAGAGCTTTGTGTGGACTGAGGTAGAGAAGGTGTGAGATTTCCCAAAAAAGAAAAAAAGTAGCGGTGCAATTATAAAATCATTCAAGCTCTATATTTAATATTAGCTTAGTGTTACTTGAAATATGTTTTCTTTCCAAATAAAAGCTATTGTAGGGTAGCCTCAAATCGAACTGTCAGTGTTTCAAATGTGTACCAATTAATTTAATTTTAGGCTAGTATATTCTCAAAGTAATTCGTTTGTATTACAAATTAAACATTATAATATAAAAATACACACTGGACTATAAAATGTATTACATTTTAAAGTTTAGTTTCTCAGAAATGATTTTTCATACATTTATATAAAATTAATATTTTGTACAAAAATCAAATTCAAATTAATATAAATTTAATGAACCGCTACCTTTTTCTTCAGCAACAGTGGAAAAGTGTTCCTTCTTTTCAGCAGCTTTGCCAACATTTGTTGCTGGATAATTCTGAGATAGCAGCCATTCTTTGTGGAATGAAATGAAATCTTTGTGTTGTTTTCATCTGCATCTCTCTAATGACTAGTGATGTTTAACATTTCTTCATATGCTTCTTTTTTTTTTTAATTATCTTTATTGGTACATTAAATATACACATCAAGATTGCACTCCATAATGGGGATTTGTACCAGTATAAGACACAACTTAATTCTCATTTTTTCCCATAGCCCCACCCACCCTACCACCCCCCCATATATATAAAATTTGTTTCCTTACTTTTTTGTCTTCTTAGCTGCTTTTACTTCTTCCTTTGAAAAGTGTCTGTTCATTTCAGATGCCCATTTTTGAGCTGGGTCTTTAAATTTGGATGGATTGATTTTTTTTAAGTTCTTTAAATATTCTAGATAGTAACCTTTTGTCTGGTAATGACTGGTAAAGAAATTACTGGTAAAGATTCTTTCCCATATTGTAGGTTGTCTTTTCACTCTGTTGGTCATTTCCTTTGCTGTGCAGAAGCCTCTCAATAAGATGAGATCCCATTTGTTGATTTCTTCTGCCCGTTCTCATGCTATGGAGAATTTGTTCATGCAATCTTTCCCTAAACCAATGTCTTCAAGAGTTTTATCTAACTTGTTTTGCAGCAGGTTTAGTGTGTCTGTTTTAATATTTAAGTCTCTAATCCACTTTGATTTTATTATAGTACACATGACACCAACTATTTTTAACAATGACACATAGATAACTAAAACATTCCCCTTTCTTAAGGACTTGTAACTCTTTTGATCCACTTTCACCTTTCTTTCTTAATTTGCCTTTAGAATTATCATGAAATAAATAAAGAATACAATGTTACAAACAGTGGTAACTGAAAACATTGATATTCCTTAGAGATATATTTTAAAAGTTGTGCTAAGTAAAGAGATCTGCTTAAGATGAATGCAACTTTTAAAATTCAATTTTTCTTCTATGAAATGGCTACATTAATCTATATCAGAAAGTAATTTGTTCCAAAAGTATAAAGAAGCTGATTACAGAAAATCAAAAGCCAAAGGACAAACAAAGGAATATATGTAAGGTATTACAAGTATTCAACTGTCAATTTAAAATTTCATTCTTAGTAAAAATACTTTATAAATGATGTATCTGTACCAATTCCCTAGGAACTATGTATTATAAACATATTTTAATAAAAAATGACAACAGAAAAAGTAAAGAGAAAATCAATACTGACATTTCTGAAAAAGAAAAGCTAGTTTATCAATAGCTTGCAGGCAATCTGAAGAAGTAGTGTAGGCGCTTCTTCAGGTGGGAGGAAAACACTCAATGGAAATTGGACCTGGGAAGACTGTTAGAAAACACTGAAATGACAAAATGTGGACAAATAAAAGGTATTCTTATTTTTTTAAATAACTTTAAATGATAACTGAATATTTTAATAAAACTACATACTTTAAAATTATTGCTAGTGCTCTGGCTCAAAATAGAAGGTTAGGTGGGTGTTTACATTTTTTGAAATTGCTCAAATTGTAAATTAAAAACTAATAAAATACTTCCCTATAGCATATGCTCCAAAATGATTTTGATTGCTTGGTAAAATAAATGCAGTTTGGTATAATTTGATTCTTTACTAAAAGAAATAATGAAGTTATTTTCTCTATGTGTATCATCATTTACCTTATTTTCATGTTATTACTATCATGTTATTAGTATCCGAATTTCTGTCATTGTTTCCAGCATTGTCCATTCCAGCTCTCATAATAATAAGGTAAGAATGGAAAACTAAGCCTGAACAAGGAGAGGTTAAAAGGATGGAGGGAAGTGGGAGAAAAGTAAGAAGAAAGATATATCATCTAGAGATACAAGTTCCCTATGATGAGTATGTGTATATTTAAAATATGAAAATAAATTTTTTAAAAAAATTTTTTAAAAGAGTGGAAAACTAGTCTACAGTTACAACTACACTTGCAGAGAATACTGTATCAATCAGGAAATTTATAAAATGTGTCAGTTTGGATTAGTCTAATTAATTGGTTAATGTTTTAATATCTATTTAATAGAATGAAAAGTATGGAATGATGCAGTATCTAAATTGGGACATGGAATGTATAGGAAAAATTCAGGGAGAAATTCTCAAAATGTACTAATAAAGTCTATGCAATGTAAAAGGAAGAACTTGACCTACTTATAAGCCTAGTTAAATGTTTCATAAGACCATGGAAGCCAGTTACAGAAGGTCTTGCATAGGTGACTTCTAAAAATGACTTTAAAGTTACTTAATACCTTCTTTACTGTTACTGAAGAACCCTTAGAGCTCTCATTTATGTGGAATTACTTCAAGAAATCCAAATAGCTACTCCTCAAATCTTATTGTTCCAATGATTTTTACATAATATACTGAGACAATGCAGGGATATGATTCTAAATGTCTTAACCATAAGGGGCAATTATTTTTATAAAAATGCTCTATATTTCCATGTCCATGATATCAATGCTCTTCATTTTTGAAGATGTGGAGATTGTAATTTCCTTTAAGCATCTGCTAAATTACAACTTTCATTCAAAACTATAACATGTGATATATGCATTTCATTTAGATCTAGACTCAAATATTTCCAGATACATGAACTTTCCTATTGAAACGGTCATCTGAGCTATCTCATAACTGTCAAATATGCCACCAATAAAGAATAGCAGAAGCTATGTCCTTTCCACACACTCAGGATACTAACATATCCTTAGAGATTGCAGACCAGGTATAGCTTTGGTAATTATTTTAGAGGTTTAATTAGTGGCAGCTGGACATATTGAATTTCCAATCCCTGAGGTTGAAAAACACTGAAGTTGTACCCATTTAAAATTTCTTCCTGTTTTGATCATCACACTTGTCTTCCACACTGAAATCTTCTCTTTATCTCCATATCACTTGTCTTGACTACTGAACACACTAAGCCTATGTAAATATCTACAGCTAGGAAGGAAACCACACTTGCATGGAATATTGAATCAAAACACACCTTTCCCGGAGAATTTATTTTACACGTGACACCTGTTTTTCCCCCTTTAATCTACACAAGTGACTTTAGGACATTATGCTTTTTGGCCCAGCTGCATCAGTGTTACTTGAGCACGTGTTAACTCTTCAGATCTTCAGCTTTGCCACAGAAATACAGATCGCAGTCTGGAGATGGGTCCATCAATACTGTAGGACATATTAGAAAGCCAGTTCTCTATGTCAATTGATATATCTTTCACGTTTTGAATTCTATCATTCAACTTCAAAAGGAAGAAGCTATTATTTAAATATTTAAACTTTAGCCTGACTGCCTTGATCCTAAATTCACCATTCTTGGTGACAAATCCTAGATAGTCAAAATTGTGCCACAACTCAAGTTTAGAATTATTTATTGGCAGTCAAGAGTTGGTAGTTTTCATTATACTGTAAGCTTTTCTCACTGCAGTCATGTGGGGTATGATAAAGAGAATAGAAATAACCAGAAAATTATGCTTAGGTATGCAGCCTCAAAATGGGAAAGTGAGCGTTCATCCATGTTTGGTTTCTCTACTTGCTTTAAAATACTTGCATATGCAATTGAATCGTGTTTTAGGAGTAGCTTCTCCTAAAACCTTAACATTTCTTGGCTCTATACTTCATACAGCTACGATTCTGGCCCCTGGGAGATTCAATTAATCATAATTCCTGGAGCAATTTATTATTATCACGGACCTTAATTTTTCATAGGAGAATGACTTTCTTATAATTATCAGTTTTAAATTTTAACAGGTGAGTTTGAAATTTTTTCTTTAGCAAGACAACATTGTACTACACTACTAAGATGCTACAACATCAAGATAAAGATCCCCCCTCAACTTTTGCACACTCTTTCCAAAAACATGAGATGAGTTTATATCGACAAAAGTAGTACATGCTTAAGATATATCATAGATTTTTTAAATCTATTCATCTCATTTATTATTCCAGAAAACTGTAGCAGCATTCAGTTGATGATACAACTCAAGAAACAAGCTACTAAGGGGAATACCAAAAGTGTGGTAGTTACTGGAAGTTATCTTTTGTCTTACTGTTGAAAAATTGCCCTGATGCAATGATTGAGTGACTACATAAATCCTAAAATTCTTCTATAATACCTCTTTATAATGAATACTGGAATCATGCACATATTTTATTACTGATAAAAAACAATATTTCTATCCCTGTCTTTATTAATATTACTTTATTATCCCAGGGGATTCACAGTCAGGAATTTAGGGCTGCATGCTTTTTAAATGTCCTTCTACGATCTCTTTATCCACTAGAAATTATCAAGTCACAACTTATATAAAATACTCTTTGATTCCAGGATCTCAAAATCCTTTTACTTTTATGATTATCAATTCTTTATTCTTATATCATGATCTCTTCCCAAAACAAGTCTGGCACTAAAATCATAGCCTTAAAAATTAAAAGTTGAAGGGCCAGGGATTTAGCTCAGTGGTTCCTGTGCCTGTCTTGCAAGCACAAAGGCCCGGGGTTCCATCCCTGGTGGCCACATACCATACTGGGCGTGGAGACTCATGCCCAGCAGCAATCAGTACCACATACCACAGTGCCAGGCGTGGTGGCTCACGCCTGTAATCCCAGCACTGGGGAGGCAGAGGCAGGAGGATTGCTGTGATGTGAGTTTGAGGCTTAGCTCAGGGCCAGCCTGAACCACAAAGCGAGACCCTGTTTCAAAAAAAAAAAAAATACAAATTAAAAAAAAAATTGAATAAATACAAATTAAAAATTGAATAAATTTAGTAGGTCCTCTTGCAGGACCTAGTAAACTGCTATTCTCCCTTTATAGTAGTAAATACTCAACTTAAATTTATCTTGGTGATTATTTCCAAGAACCAAAAATGTATAGAGCCAAATAATACACCTAGATTATTTATTTATTTGTCATACAATCAAAAAGTAGAATTTCTATAACTGAGCTGGCCCTAAATATGAGATCATAACTGAAGACTAACATAACTTCACCTCAGGTCTAGTTAACATTTTGAACACACTGAATGGATGCTATATAGTTTGGACACTGGTAGAAATTGATAAATGGGTTCACTCCAAAACAGTCCTTGGATTCAGACCACCTGCTTTCTAAGTGTACTTGTAGTTTGCACAGAGAGTAGTACATTATTCCTAGGGAGGCAATTCCTAAACAGGCATTTCGTTCTACCTTACTTGTCAAATTTTATTGCCCCACTGTTTCCGAAGGATGGACTTTTAAAAAGAAAAAAAACTGGAGGAATAGGAAACACATGATTATTTTATATATAACTAAGCTTAACCCTCAAGTCAATGTCAGAGCTTTTCATTCAGATCTGATGTTAGAAAAATAATCTGAGTAGAGTTAAATTTAAAAGTTTCATTTGGTCAAAACAGGTTGTAGAACTTAGCAACTTCCTGAAGTTCACTTGATTCCAACTGTCCTGCTGCACTATAGAGAATGTGCAAGTTCTATTCGTAGCCAGAGGAAAGAAAGTGACCTAGAAAACAACTGGATTGGCGTCTTTGTGGTCTCTGAATTTGGCAGCTGTCAGCCTCCGATTGACTGGAGTTTTTTTAACTACTTTGAGTAACTGAGTTGCACTAGGCTGGATACACAGGGGTACTCTTAGATTAATTTACAATTTGATTACACAAACTTAGGATACTATTTACTACACATTTAATCTGTTTTAGACCAAACATTCTCATCTAATTACTTTGGCCAAGCTTATCATTTTAGTGAAATGTAAGTAGGGAGGGTTGGGGGTTTAAGAAGAATTTAGATGTTAGGTACATGTCACAAGTCCCCGTGATGAATATAATTATTATGTAGTGCATATGTGTGCTAATCAAAGTAAAAATGTTATAATGATAATGGAGGAATATAAACTAGACTTTATTCTTAAATTATAATTCTGATTTCTCTCTCCATTTTATATTGATTGGGGGTGACTAATCATACAGAGAAAAAGAAAGGCTTTCTCCTGGTGTAGCCTTGAATCCATTTTCTGTCAGAACACTTGCAATGGTAACTATAGAGAATGACTGAGCATGCCTGATCCAAGATTGAGCCAGAAATCAGAAATGTGCAGTTTTATTTAAGATATAAAACTTATTTAATCAATGATGGCAGTGAATTTCATAAAATAAGGATTAATGGAATAAGTAGAATATTTTTAACTCAAAGATGTGCACATCGTAACTCTTGGAACTTGTAAATATGTGACTTTACTTGGTGAACTCATGAATTGGAGCTGGAATTGAACTGCTAATCAAATGTAAACTTGTCCCAAGTTTCTGGAAAGGGCACTTACAAATTGAGAGGGCCATCTTTATCTTTATAGTGTAGTATCACAGTGATGTAGTAGTACAGTGTTGTCTTTGGCAATGAGAAAATTTTGTAACTTACCTGTTATTGTTTGAAACTGATGATTATAAGAAAGTCAGTGCAAATAATGAGGGGGAAAAAGAATGTGATGGTAATTTTAAAAAAGGAAACAAAACATATATATATATATATATTGTGTGGGGGTTGCAGGGTGCGTGGAGGAAGGGGAAAAATGAGAATCAAGTTGTGTCATATTCTGGTACAAACTCTCAATGTTGAATACAATGATGTGTATTTGTAATGTACCAATAAAATTAAGATCAGGGATAAATGTAAAATCTGCCAGGGATTATTGCTGATTGAATCTTCCAGACACGCAAATAGGACAAAAAATAATATAGGGTAATCATTTTAGGTTATGTCTTGAACCAGTTTAATCAACAAGGATCTTAAAAATGGGAAAAAAAAGGGAAAATGGTAAAAAATGATAAGAAATCCCCATTAAGAGGGATTTAGTCTGTTATAACTGGCTTTGAAGAGGGAGTAAGGAGGCTAGGAGGAGATGTGGATGACCCTTGGAAGCTGGAAAAGACACAGTAGATAAGAACACTCTTGAGGTTCCAGAATAGAAGATTGGCCTCACAAAGTCTTGATTTTCTCTGATCCAGACCTGAATTGAAGTTGTAATGTTTTAAAAGAGGAGCAAAAAACAAAATAGTGTATTATGTTGGGATGTAACTCAGAGGAGTTGCATTTCCCTAGCAATTGCAAAGTCCTGAGCTCAATTCTCAGAACAAAAACAAACAGATAAACCCTCCCAAAGCCCTAAAAACTGTATTGTAAAATTTTTATATTTTAACCACAAGCTGTGATAATCAACTACCAAACCAATAAAAATTAATACTTTTCTCCATCTGTCACCAAACTCTTGGAGATCAAAGAGTAAAGCAAGGAGAGGCCAATGAATAGGCAGAGAAATAAGGGCTTCCCCTCTATCTCTGTCTCTTTTGGAATTAAGCCACCATATGCCTTGTTCTGAGATAACCCTCCATGCCCCATTCTGAATCCATTTATAACATACTTACATTCTTGGCACATTCTCCACTGATCACATGATATTAAGACTGGAGAGGCATCTGTCTTATTGCCAGTGAGACATCGAACAATTTAAAAGACCAGCACTACTGTTGCTTTAACTTCTTAAACTGCATTGCTAGCATTTATACACATTTCAGTTAAAAATCAGGGCCCATTTTAGATTTAACCAACAGTAGATGAGCACCACCTGTTGGTCAGTGAGAAAAAAGGGGAGAGAAATGCTATTAAAATCCCACCCCCCAGGGACCTCACTCCTGAAAGACAAGGTTATACACGAGTCCTTGTGGCCTTGGGTGCTCAGTGACTAGCGGTAGCAAATGTTTATTGCTTCCCTCAATGGCGTGGGCTGAGTGGTCAGTTCTGAGTCTGCCTTTCACTCATCAAAGCGAAATCCAGGCTAATTTGGAAACTGAAATTCAGAGGCCATCTCTTTTGACAGTCTCATCCATGTTGTGGCCAATGGCAAAGGAACCACTGCACTCGTGAACACATTCTGAAAGTTTTCCCTTGCAGTAAACATTTTACTTTTGTCACATATCACTATTCAATGTTTCTACTGGCCACACCTGCAGACATTAGTGCAAGAATTAGAATTATCTTCTGAGGAGGGGCAGTTAATGTGTATGAAAAACAAATAATAAATGCTGATATAATATATTGCAGTACTTATCTCAACTCATATCTCTCAAGATGCCTGAGTGCTAGACTTCCTCATTGACAAATGAAACAATTCTTACTGATCATACCATTGAGCTCTGATAGTCTAACCACAAAATATCTATTTTTAAGTCAAATACAACTATACTTTCTTTATGTTTTATTATTCAAATAACAGATTTTCTGGAAGTAAACTGAGATTTCAACAAATGTTTATGTAGTAAGTTCTGAAATATCTGTATTTTTTGCCTGAAAATGCTAAGGGCTGTTATTACAAGGCTCTAAAATTCCTGGAGATGTTCGTCTGGAAATGTGTCTATGATATTTTCTTGCTAGATTAAAAAAAAAAAAAGCAGAGTTTAAAGCGAATGTCTTTTTCATGAATGTCTTCTGTAGTAAGAGCTGCAAGGCCACAGATAGGTTAATTATGACTAGTAAGCTTCAAACAAGTCTGTGAAGGGCAGTAATTTTGAATAGGAGGATAAGAGAGGACACTGGGAAATAAAAGCATCATAAAATCTTGTACATATTGGGAGGTAGATAAAAGAAATTTCAAAATAAAGGTTCCCTCAACTGAAAATGCTATTAAAATAGGTAGAGGACTTTCATTGAAATACACATGCACATGCAAAGAGTAGAAGAAACTTTTAATAGAGAATTTTTTTTGTTATGTAGTGTAGTAAGGAATCTGCTATTCTGATAAAATGGATAATACATTTTAAAGAAAGCTACAATATAAAGCAATTTCTAAGAATTATAATTCAATAAAATTCCTTGAATATTAAAGCTCTGCTGAATATAATTTCATCGTCTCTATTTCAGAAAGCAATTTAAAATCTTACAGGGCATTAGAAATATTTCTGATATTTGTAGCCTATTAAATTTTATTAGGTACTTTCATGTACATCGTCATTTGATTCTCAAGACGACCTTATGAAAGGCACAGCGTTACTATGCCCCATTAGCACAACTCATGACATGTAATAGGCAATTATTAATAAATAGTTGTTGTTACAATGAATGAATGGATACCTGAATCCGTTATGAGAAAGGTGAATCTAAAATAGTTAATTGACTCAAGGCTTCAGTCTCTGTTGAAATCTGTCCTTCACACTAAATGTGACCTTTCTTGAAACGCAGTTCACTTTGCTGAGTGAAACATAGAAACAGAAAAGAATAGGTAATTTATCAAGGTACAGGTTGGCGGTAGTCAACTCTCATGAATGTATTTTTAAATAAAATTATCCTTTACTTAAATAGGTTATTTGCTCTAATGTGTAATATAGATAGATCCATTCATGTATCCATTAAAGTCTATTTATTTTAAAGACCCAAACACGTTATTCTATGCTACAAATGACATTAGACAGTGGGAGACATAACCTCCAGTGCCCATTTTGTGTGTGTATCACAGGCTGCTTGGTAACAGTGAACCTTAATAACCTTAGCTCAGAACAGTATTCTGAAATTTACAAAATAAAACATAGAGGAATGTGAAATAAAGCCATGTCATTTCAGGACACTTCTGCCCATCTGGAAAATCTACATGGGCAGTTCAATGATACAGATGTGTTACATGTACTGATCACCACTGGTATGTTATAGTACGTGTGTTCAAAAATGAACATGTAAATTTCAATACCAGCAAAAACACCAGGCTATGTTTAACACAATTCTGTTAAAGGTCACAAAAAAGAAGAATCATACATCATATTTCAAATGTTTCTAGTAAGTCTGAATTAATCTTTTAGAATATCTTCTGTAAATACTTTAATGATATGAATGTATTTCTAGCATTGTTTACAGGAGTTGTTGTGAACATAAAAAACTCTAATATAAGACAAAGAACTTAAACATTTATAGAATATTTAACATATAGAGTAGACCTTTATATTTCTATAATTAAATTATAGATTTCTTTAAAAAGCAAGACCATCACACATTAAATTATGTACTATAACATAAAGAGGACAGTTCATTTAAGGTTTTTAATGTTATATGAAATAGATCATTCATATGAGTTAAAATATCACATATTTTTATGAGAAACTCAAAATATAAAGAAAGAGCAAAAAGATAGATAGTACAAGTAGGGGTATAGATCTTTTTTGAATGGGAAATGAGTCAAGAGATAGGCTGGGAAGGGACAGGAGGAGAATGGATAAAGAAGATAAAAGTTATATATATATATTTATATATATATATATAATTAATTATTATATTAATATACCAGTGACTTTACACATGGACAGGAAACGTTATTACCATCATTAGGATGGCAAGCACGGACTGATAAAAATTTAAAAAGAAATATCCTAAAACAGCCAAGACGTGTAACTGTCAGGTGCATGGTGTGACATCACTAAAGATCTAAGTCTACGCAGGCCTTGCACTCTGTACTCTGCCATGCTAAAGGAAGGTTCAGAGTGTAAGTCTTTGAAAAAAAAAGCTCAAATCTTTATCGGTAAATTATGAATACACATCATCATTGCATTCAAAATTGAGTTTGCACCAGAATATGATTCTCATTTTTCCCTTTCACCCCACCCTGCAACCCCTGCCCCCTATATACATAAGCTTTGATTTCTTATTCTCTTTATTATTGTCACATTCTTTTCCCCTCATTATTTACCCTTACACCCTCTTTCCTTTTAAATATTTTTAAAGTAAGTCTTGGGGAGAAAAAGGGGCAGAAAGAGAGAACGGAAGGTAAAGTACTTTTGAAAAATAGCTAACTCAGAGGGCTAAGACAATTTGTGATAACAACCATAAAAAACTTGAAATAAACTCAAAATTCAATACATGGTTGCTGTTCTAATTTTTCCTCAGGCGAGCTCTGCAAAAGAACTCTGAGTTTGCAACACTCAGGATGAAAAAGGCATGTGTGGATTTTGTGTCACAGTGAAAGACTGAATAATAGAATCCTTAATTAGTAATCATTTTGATTCAAATGTTTGATTTCTATTTCAATCAGCTAAAGCCACTAAAGAGAACTTGTTGAAGGAATTCAGGTTAACTGATGGAATTTGAAGACATTACACCAGAGTGTAGATGCTTGGAAAACAATCAGAATCCAAGGCCCATGATATAAAATATCTACATTATAATTAAGAAATAGATATAGATTTTGACACAGAGACATTTATATCAAACCTTTTCTGTAAAATATACTATTTGGCATTCACTAAAAATGTAACATAACCCTTATGAGGATGTACTGTATATTCACAACAAAATGAACAAAGTGACTATTGATTTACCCTCATTTTGCTCAAAACACTAGTAAAAGTTGTACAAATAACACAGTATGTCTACAGAAAACTGGAGGATTGTCTATACAAATATATACATATGGCTGGCTATGTTTGCATGCATATAAGAGGGTTTCTTATGTAAAAGTTTTATAGTACTCATAGAATACTTCCCTCTCTGTTTCTCACATACATTTTTACAGGTGTAACCACACACATGAGCACATTTTAGAAGCCTAAATTTCTTAATGTTTACCACTCATTGGCATTCCTGTCCCAGTTGTATAGATACTTTTGAATATTATCATCCTATCTATAATATATTCTTGCCTTTTTAAGAACTTTATTCCTAAAAAAGTAATACCCAATATTCCAAAAATTGTTTTTCAAAATCATACCTTATCCATCTTTTTAAGACCATATAGTTCAGCATTATCCTCCTTAAATTGTTTAACCATTGGTATACTTTGCAGCATTTAGATCCTCTTCAATATATTTGCTCCTGAACATTAAATAAAACTTAAAACACATATATAAACATATTTCTCTGTGTATGTTGCTGATTATATTGAAGGAAAAGTCACTACTTATTTATTATTTCATTTCAACTTTGTGCCTAAGAGACAGCAGCTGTAGAAAGGGCTTTAGAAATCACAGGTAGACTTCATCTCAGCCAGCCACCCTCCAACACATCTGTAAAAGGCTTTGTAGAAATAAACTGCGAGACTGATTTTAGAAGATATTCCGCCCAAACGCTATTTTTCTTCAGGGTCATTGAATTGTGAATGGTTAAGCAGATTTTTTTCTACATAATAAAATTAAAATAAAAGTTCGTTCAAGGGGCATGGATGTATTCATATGTCGATGGATTAGTTTGAGTTAACTGGTCACAGAAGTTATACAACAGTTTCTGGAGTAACATTCACTCTGCTTCACTTCGTCAATGTTACTGGTTATTCGTATGAAGTACAGCCCTCAGGATGTCACACCCTCCAAATATTGACAAGGAAACAAAATAATGAGAAGAAGGGAGTGAAGCTTACGTGACAAAATCTTGTTTTACAGACAACTATGAAAAGGAAAAAAGTCAATTGCTTAGATAATTTTTTGGCTAATGATTTTCTTTTTATTTAACAAACTAGATATTTTGGATCTCCAAATTATTTATTTCTGTAGAAAAGGAAAGCAGTAAAAAAAAAAAAATGTGGCCAAATTTTATTTCCTAAGGGCCTAAGGATAGCTCGGGTAGAAACAGAAGACCAGGAGAAGGGTGGAACTCCAACCAGTCCCCCTGATTTCTGTACAAAACGATCCAATACATCCCAGAGAAAAAAACTACATGTAATGTTCATCAGCTCCTTTTCTCCTCATGGGCTCTGCATTTCACGCATTCTCATCCTACATCATTCTCTTAGCTTTGCAAGAGGTGTGCTTTAACATTTTGGTCCTTCCATATGTCAGCTTCAGGGCTGGATACTGTCTTGGAACCGCTGGCTTGATCTGCAGGGGTCGGGTGACATAACCTCTCTGCCTGGGTTGGCCCTTCTTGGCCATGTGGCCGTGACAGTGTCTCACTGAGCTGCCACTGTCATCTGTCCACACAAATTCTCCAAAAGAGCTTCCTCTGCTTGTTAACATGCTCAGCAAGATCCACTCTTCTGGTTGGATAAAAGTCAAATGGCCTGCAGTGCGTAAGTGTTTAAATATATCCAGTTTAATTGCTGATTAGTTACTGATTTGTTAATGATCGTGCAAATGTCACAATTGACTTATGTAATTCCTGAAATGAAGAGACCATATGCTCTTTGCTGTGTGCTTTTCTTTCACTATTATTTATGATAAGTAACCTCAACATAACATAATTTACCACTTACACATTTCTGTCCCTTCTTGAGGGTATTCTCTATTTAAGAACCATAGATTTACTATAGGCAATGTGATAGTAAATTTTTAAAATAAATATGATTCAGGGCCTTGAACAGCACTAAAACTGAAGATAAATGACTTGTGCCACCATAAATATGAAGGAAGTAATATTGGGAAAGTGACTGCTTTGGCTTTTCTTCATCCCCTTTTGAGTGATGCTGGCACACATGAGGCCTCTCTCTTAATTTCACCTTTTAAGGACAAGAAAATCACTTGGGTTGTTTCCTCAGTTATTTAACCTCAACTTTTCATTTTTATTTTCATCTGACATGCATATTTTGTCCAAAAGTGCTTACAATATAGATATTCTTATATATATTCTTATAAGAATGACATGGATATTATTGATGGATCATTTCATCACTTTCAGTGATTCCTAATTTGGGCTGCATTTCTCTCTCTCTTAGCTGGCTTCCATATGTCTGTGGTATGAGACTGTTTTTCTCTCTGACTTTCTAATAAGAGTTTGTCCAAACAAGATGACCAGTTTTTACTTTCATAGATGGTGTAATTGAAGGAAATTCCCATCAAAGCACCATCCTTCAGAGGGTCCTTGAGTGGATGTCCTGGGTAACCTCTGCTGGCCAGTGTCACTGTGCGCCTCACACACAGTGCGCATCAAGAATTTTGTGTATCCTTGTCTGCCAAAGAGTGAATAACGCATAGTAACAAAAAGTTGTAAGCATTTGGAAGATACTTTTGAAAAGAAACTCCAACTCATTATGTACTCCATGGGGCCACAGTAAATACAGAAAAAGAAAACTTATCTGAAAATAATCAAGACTCACATCGTCAGGCACAGAAATTTGCAAATTAGTCAGAGTATACTCTTACAGGAAGATTATGTCCTCTAAGACCATGTTGTCTGAGTTAAACTTTAGTTTGGGTGCTGAGGGTTTAATATCAGGTAAATTACTTCTTTCCTTAATGCACTGATGATCTTTTCTCACTAATAAGAAGATTAAAAATCGTACCTATCCAAGGAGTTTTTTTGAGGAGTAATTGCTTAACATAGCATTCAGTCAAAACTAGTTGTAAAGTCAGGCCTGGTGGTGCACGCCTGTAATCCCAGCACTGTGGAGGCTGAGGCAGGAGGATCACTGTGAGTTCAAACCCAGCCTGGGCTATGTACTATGGTCACGGCCATCTTGAACTCCAAAGTTAGACTCTGCTACCATAAAAATAAAATGAGTATAAAATATAATGGTAACCAATAAGTATCAGAATTTAATTTACATGAACCTGGTTATTAATATGAATTTGTACAGTCCTCTCCTTTTGTGTGTATTTACTCTTCAGAAAACTGTTTCTCAAGAAATACTACTTGTAGGGCCAGGGATATAGCTCAGTGGTTCTGGAGCCTGTCTTGCAAGCACAAGGGCCTGGGTTCAATCCCCGGTAACCACATAACAATACTGGGCATGGAGACTCACCCCAGCAGCAACCAGTACCACATACCACAGTGCCAGGCATAGTGGCTCACGTCTGTAATCCCAGCACTCGGGAGACAGAGGCAGGAGGATTGCTGTGATATGAGTTTGAGGTTGAGCTCAGGGCCAGCCTGAACTACAAAGTGAGACTTTGTCTCAAAAAACCTGAAAAAAAAAAAAGAAAAGAAAAAAGAAATACTACTTGTAACAGAACCTCTTGCAGGTTGAGTTCAGATCTTTGTATCTGTCAGGTGTTTAGTCCGATGCATAGTGAAGCTCAAAACAATAACTAGAAACCAGTGAGGGTGAAAGTTGTTTCAAACAAGATCCTGCTCTCTCAGTCTTGTGACTTTGAGGTAAAGTGGTTACCAGTTAAACCTCTGTCCTCATAGAAGACAGTTACTCTTTTGTTGCATTGATTTTCTTCCAGTACTGATGTTCTTAATTAGACACTTCCCACACAAATGCAAAGAACATTATTTCTGCCCGCTTTGCTCCTGCATGCCAGAAAGGAAGCCCTCTCCTCCTCACACATACATCCAACAAAACAGAGAGGAGAAGGAATCTACTGAATCCTTAATCCATTTGTGACCTGGAAGTATCAGATTTCCCTCCAAAGACTGTACAGCAGCCTTTATCATGGTCCAGGTATAGCTAGCTTCTTCACATTTTTTTGGAAATCTTTACCATTCCACCTTTTAAAGACAAAACAGGAGCTTGAACAAAACAGATACAAACATTTATTGCAACAGATACTCAATTGTCTGAAAAAGTAGAGACAATTTGACACTTAAAAATAAACATTTTGTTTTTCTCTTTTATAAAATTCAGTTAACAAAATACAAGGATTTAGAATTTTTTTTGATATTCATTTTTCAAAAATCTGCCTCACAGTTTTGTCAAAGTAAAACAAGTAATATTTCATTAAGCTGAACTTTGACTAAATACCAGTAAGCAATCATTTGGCAGCTTGACATTCCAAAAGTTAGTGTAGAGATGTCTTAAGACCTAGAAAATATTTTCTTAAAACAAATATTCAACCTTACTTGATGAAGCAATATTTCTGGAAAGTCACGTTTTGTCTAAACTGCTAGAGTTATGCAAGATATGCCTTTCATTAGAGTAACAAATCCTGAGATCACATCAGGCCATAATTTCAGTTATGCAATAGACAAAAGCTGAAAAGAGAGCCAGGAAAAGCGAGTAAAATTGCATCAGCTACAGAACCAAATCCCTGTCTTCACAAGGGAAGCATTCATTTCTTTTTATTTTGTCAGAAGTTTGCAAGTGATGAACACCTAGGCAGAAGTTTTAGAATTAATTTTTTAACAGTCTGTAGAACATTGTTCTGTCAATCAGAAAGCTTAAAGCTCTGTTTATTTTTTTCTGTGTGTGTATCTGTTGATGACTGAACCCAAGACCTTGTCTATTGTAATCAAGTACTCTACACATAAGCTACCCCCCCCCCAATGACTAGAAATGAAGACATTTTCTGAGTAAAAGCTGAATGTCATTTGCCTGAATACAGAGGGGAGAAGTTAAACTATGGTAGGGAAGGGATATTTATCTTTTGAGAGGATAGGAAAGAAATGATTGCGATGTGAGGAACACAGCTTAAGCATGGCATTAATTGTAAAAAGTAATTTTCAGCAACTCATTTTTCTTTCCCATTTATAAACTTAGGAAGTTGCTCCAAGTTATCTACCTTGTAGGATAAAGACAAGATTTCTTTGATAAATGTTTCTGATAGGAGAAATTTGTTAGACTTCTGGCAAGCATCAATTCCTCACATGGGGATAAAAAACACTGGGTGCAAGTGACTTAGAAAAGGACTGTAGTCATCCTCAGCCTCTGGCTGGTACGTGGCGGAGAATCAGGTTCAGAGGCTCTGACCGGGAGGGTGAGCACACAGAGTCACTACGCAGATTCTGGGGAGGTTATGGCAAACACTTCTCATTTTTTCAGGGCTAAAAAAGGAAACAAAGCTTATGTATATAGGTGGTGTGGACTACAGGGTGGCTAGGGGAATGTGAAAAAATGAGAATCAAGTCATGTCATATACTGGTACAAATTGTCAGTGTTAAGTGAGATCATGATATGTATATAAAATGAAACTATTTCATAATTTAAAAATTCAATATCATTACAACAATTTTCCATTGATTAGATAAGACCCTAAATGTAAGTAAAAGCTTGCAGTGCTGCCTGAAAAGAAGAGGAAATGGAGGAGAAAAAATGTGATGGTTTTAATGTTTGTTCCCTGGAATGGAAATGTGATTCCCATAGTCATATATTAGTGCTTTTGGTGACTGATATCTGGAAAGCGGTTGGATCACAAGGCCCCTGCTCATGTGAGGTAACATTCAAAAGTTTTGGAACTAGAACATTGACAAATCAGACAACCCAGTGTTTTTCTACCTTACTGAATAGTATACCGCCCTTTTTGACAAATCTAGCTGTATATTTTTATTAAAATGACTCTTTATACTCTAAAGAGGAAAAAAAAAACTCTTTTAATGATCATTGGAGTCTATTTTTAATTTCCAGTAAGCTTTTAGTGTGAATTAATCCTTTTCTCTTCACCTGTCTTTCCCTCTGATCCTACATCATCTACCCATCTCTAAAAGTTCTACCTTCCCATTTCCAACACTTGTTGCTGGCTAATTCTGAAATGGCAGCCTTTCTTTGTGGAGTGAGATGAAATCTCAGTGGTGTTTTCATCTGCATCTCTCGAATGACCAATGATGTTGAGCATTTCTTCATATGCTTCTGAGCTGCTCTTACTTTTTTCTCTGAAAAGTATTAGTTCATTTTAGATGCCCATTTTTGAATTGAGTCTTTAAATTTGGGTGGGCTGAATTTTTAAGTTCTTTATACATTCCAGATAGTAGCCCCAGAATAAACTTCGTAATTGAAGATCATGTATTTTCATCAGAGTGACTTTAGTCAATCAGTGAATATCATAGGTCATTTTACTCCTATAAAAGTATGTTCCAGAGTTGGGTTATATCCACTAAATTAAATACCTCTGTGATATTCACTTAAATTTAAATTAATTAATATAACATAGATATTTGAACCAAAATAGAATTCTCTCAAGTCAAATTTAGTGTTTTAAAAAAAATTATGTTTCAGGCCGGGGATTTAGCTCAGTAGTTCTAGTGCCTACCTTGTAAGTGCAATGGCCTGGGTTATATCCCAAGTAACCACATACAACAATGGTGGAGACTCACACTCACCAGCAATCAGTACCACATACCACACTATGGGGTGTGGTGGTTCATGCCTGTAATCCTAACACACAGGAAGCAGAGGCAGGAGGATTGCTGTGAGCTCAAGGCTGAGCTCAGGGCCAGTCTGAACTACAAAAGCAAGATCTTGTCTCAAAAAAAAAAAAAAAAAGTTTCATCTCACTTATGAGATATGAAAGACTTCATGTTGCTTTTCTTACAGTATTGTCATTAAAACATAGCCAGTAAGAATACTTTCTAATTTTAAGAGAGAAAGAAACAATTTAATTACTATGCTTTTTTTTTTTTGAGACAGGGTCTTGCTTAATAGTTCAGGCTGGCCTTGAACTCACTGTGTAGCACAGGCAGGCCTTAAACTCCCAGCAATACTACTGCCTCTGCCTCCTGAGTGAATGCTGGGATTACAAGTGTGAACTGCCAGGCACGCCACTGTGGTATGTGGTACTGATTGTGGTGGGTGTGAGTCACCACACCCAGCATTTTGTGGTATATGGTTACTGGGGATCGAAATCCCAACCTACCTCTTACAAGGCAGGCACCAGAACTACTGAGCTAAGTCCCCAGCCCTATGCCTCTTGAATTATAAATAGTCATTTATTGAATTAGTCATTTATTAAATAAATAGTCATTATTATTTAATAAATAATTAGTATATTAATAATTATAATAGTATAAATAAATACTAGTTACTATTTATTTAATAAATAGTCATTTATTAAATTAGAGCTAGACTACAATAGAGGTTTTATAATCCAGTTTGTTTCATTTAAAATAGTCTAATATCATTTATAAAGACTTAATTTTACAAATCTCCTGTCAGCTGAGATTAAGCAGACAGGGGGTGTGTACTATTATTTTGCTACTGGAAGCAATTATACTTTAATATTTTCAATAAACTTTTGGTTTGTGTTAGAATAAGGCTGATGTTGAAAATATTAAGTGCTCAGGTTATATATGTAAATACACTTAAACTCAACAAATAAATGAAAAAGCGTTAATGCAAAAGATACTCCTTTAATTCCTAAAACTACTCTCAATCCCAAAGTTCTTTAAACATGTTGATCTTCTTAAATATAAGAGGTATAAAGAAGATAGGAAATAGAGCAAATAATAAATTTAATCACAAGTCAAAAGTTCCACATCTTTAGTTATCATTTTCTGTTAGGCAAGACACACAAAGTTGTTCTGAAGAAAAATCTTGCTAGAATAACTGAGTCTTAAGGAAAGCAATGCCTGTCACTATGTGACTTTCTGTAGAACTTCAAACATTTTCAGTCGAATAGCTCTTTATATAAATAAAAGATGTTATGTGAAATCAAGTCCACAAACTTTTCCATACATCTAAAATATTGTCATTTCACTGTTGAGCACAAGTTCTTACTACTGTATATTCAAAATATACACAGACATAAAATCATTGTTTAAATTCTCAAATTGAAAACTTTTAAACTGATAGAGTATGACCAAAAAAGGCTAACATGCAAATATACTACAGGTGAATCTTAGCCTTTTATTAATAAAATTAAAAATTAAAATTAAAATAAAATAAAATTTTATTGAATGATAGTAAGAAAAAAATAACCTGCAAATTTATTAGAATGTATGCTTGGTTCACGGAGGGATTGCAGCACCTTGTTTTTCTCACCCCATAATCTTCTCAAAATGGCCTCTGCTTATGGATTTCCTTAACCTTTGGTAGTATTTTGACATCTCTCTGCTCCTTATCTCCTGCTGCCTTATTGCTTGGCACACGGTTGAATTCTTCTGTTCATTTGTTCACCCCTGGTTTATACCTGGACTCCTCACTGAATGGAGACTTCACAGCACAGCAGAGTATCTCTGGAAACTGATATTCTCATGTTCCATCCAGTCTACATTTCTTCACCCCTTGTCCTGCCAGAGTGACTGCTCTCTTCACTAGATAATCCATTCTTTGTATTCTTTTCAAAGCACAGAACAGTTTGGAAATTCCTCAAAAAGCTAGGATTGGAGGTCTCATTTGGCCTGGCCATCGTTCTGCTAGGTGTATACACACAAGAATTAAAAGACTCATATCACAATGACATATGTGTACCTATGTGTATAGCAGCTCAGTTTGTGATTGCTAAATCTAGGAAACAACCCAAATGTCCATCAACTGGAGAATGGATTAAAAAAGTTATGGGTCTTCTACACAATGTAGTATTACTCTTTCATAAAAAAAATGATGAGTTTGAATCATTTATATTTAAATGGACATACCTTGTTGACATCCTCATAAGTGAAATACATAGGTCACAGATGTGTAAATATCTTATCTTCTCTCTGGTATGAGAAAATAAAGATGTAAATGAGTTCTAGAATGTATGTTATATATTGTGAAATAGAAAACACTCAAAGTATAATGGAGTGAAGGGGGAAAATAATGAGATTATAACAAAAAAGAAAGGAAACAAAGTTTATGTAGGTAGGGTGTGGGGGTAGTAGGGTGGGTAGGACTATGGAAAAAAATGAGAATTAAGTTGTGTCATATACTGGTACAAATTCTCATTATTGAATGCAATCATGATATGTATATGTAATGTACCAGTAAAGATTTCAATTAAAAAAGCACATATATCAATTATCTCCAGTAACTATTGTAACTTTATATGTGAATATTTTACTGTTGAAATTAAAATGTACACCAGTATTTAATTACCATCATAGATAAGAGTCAGCTCACAATTGGGTCTTTTAATGTACTTGGTTATCTACTAGGATTTATCCTAAAAGCCCTAACAATTAATTTCACTTACTTTGATGCCCTCCTGTAGTTTATTACCCAGTGGGACAAGAATCACAATAAACTGGCTGAAGTAAAAAGTTACAATGGTAAATACATCTCTGGAGATGATTTTCATCTTTTAAAAATATACATATTATCCTATTACCATTTTGAATTTGATTAAAGTGATTGGAGATCTCTCAATATTCTCCTTGAGCTTTTCCAATATTCCAGTGAATCACCTTTTAATTCTTCAAAATATGACACATTATATATGTGACCTGGTATCATCCTTAAAGTTTTTCTCACTTCACTTCCTAGGCCCACCAAAATCTTGGCTGATGATTCAATGTGTATGTTTGCAAATATTTAGATAACATACATGCTTTATTTTCAATAAAAATTTTTATTCACCCAAAACCAAATCTCTTTTGACTCCAGTTGGTTAACTATGCCCATAGAATATCCTGGTTTTCTTACTAATATACAACAAGAAAGAAATAGGTAAAGAAGATTGGATTAGATATTTATTTGAGGTTGATATTACTATAGCAAAAGAGCTCCTAAGTTTTAGAATCCTATAGGGAAATATCCAGTAAGTATTTTTCACTTTGACTACTGTACAACAAAAGTTTTTACTACTGATTGCTTAGGTTTTAGGAATTATAGAATGATGCGATGGATGAATAGAATGTTACTTTGAAAAGAACAAATATTAATGTTGATGTTAGAAAAAAATTTCTCTGATTTCTCTTCACTTTGGGATCTAAATTTTTTATTGTGGGGACCCTGAATATCCATGCAAAACCAGCTTCTCTATGAATCTATTTAGAATGAGTTTATTACACCTGATAGATATTAGGAAATACCTGTGGGAATAATATGTGTAAGAAGAAGGGAACGAAAGAGAAATGGACAGAGAATTTCAGCAAAGGCTGTATGGTGGTCTCTAAAGTGAGGTCTCTGCAATTTGTCACCCTGAGGACTTCATTCTGACATTGGCATGAGAGACCTCATGTCACCCAGTTACAATTCGGAGTATCAAGGACTGTGCTTAACCTTGGAAGAAGCCTCTCACTTAAGCTAAAATGATTCAGAAGAACATTGAGGATTGTAAACTGACAGTCAATGGAGAACCCAGCATCACTTTGGAGCATCTACTCACAAGTTCTTTACAAAACAGAGGAGCCATTGTTGCCCCTGTAGTTCATAGGTGAAGCCTCGATATCTCTAGTAAATTTTCCTTGTCACTTTGTTTCACCTATGAAATATAGCTGATAAACTAGCACAAATCAAGATTTATATTTGTGTATATTTCAAAGAACACCCTGTACAGTTCCCTTAATGACCTGTATAAAGACAGAAGGCTAGAACAGATGGCCTTCATAAACTAGATATATAAGTTGTTTTTTGTTTTTGTTTTTTTTAGACAGAGTCTTATTGCTTTGTGGTTCAGGCTGGCCCTGAGCTCAGCCTCCAACTCACATCATAGCAGTCCTCCTGCCTCTGTCTCCCAAGTGCTGGGATTACAGGCATGTACCACCATACCCTGCACTGTGGTATGTGGTACTGATTGCTGCTGGGTGTGAGTCTCCACACCCAGTATTGTTTGTGGTTAACCGGGGATTGAACCCAGGTCCTTGCGCTTGCAACACAGGTGCCAGAACCAATGAGCTAAATCCCCGGCCCTAGATACATAAGTTTAACAAATGTGTTGAAAGATTTTTTTTTGTAAATCTGGATAAATGCACATTCATATCCTTCAGGAATCAATGTCAGCAATGTCAAATGTAAAATACAGTGGACCCTCAAGTTACAACTAGCCTGACATACAAACAACTTTAGTTAATTGGGTTAATTGAAGATTAATCTGTCTATTGTTTTCTGTCATGTGTAGCCTGGTAAACATGCAGATCTTAGCTGTACTGACTTCTAATCAACTTGAGTTACAACTAGCCCTCAGAAACGAATGGAGTTCCTAGGTCAAGGATACACTCTATGTGAATATATACCTTCTTCAAAACATGCTGTCTTTATGTATCAATTTTATTATTTTTAGCAGTAATTGATAATTTTCTAAACCACATATGATTGGATATATTTGACTAACATATTTACATTCCGAATTATTGAGTTTAATTTTTGTTTATGCTTAGGCAGGGTCCAATGAAGCAGGTCAGGATAGGAAATCCTCTCACCACACTTACAAGTTTCATTGACCAATTGTACTTTTTATAAATATTTTAATCTATTCTCAATAAAAAAGGTGTAATTTGAAAAATTCACAGTGTTAATATATGTGTAACATACTTCATCTCTAATAAACTAAAATGTATTCAATTACACAATAACATAGCTACTAATATAATAATTTGCTGATTCATTCAAACTGTCTGTGATGCCCTGTTAATCCCCGGGAGGTACTGGAAAAACTCTGGAGCAGAGCTGCAGGCTGCACTGCAATGATAGTAGATTTGTGGGGATGTTTTTATAAAAGTTTTCATCATTTGAAAAAATACTTTAGAAGTACTTAGTAGTCCTTTGTTCACTGAACAAATATAAATTCAATTTGATCTGCTGTAACCTAATAAAGATACTGTTTATTTACATGCTGATGTTAGCTATGCTTGGTTTTTATAAGTGAAACACACATCTTCAGTCTCCCAAAGAAACTACTCAAGCAAAAATTCCAGATATATTGTCTTGGATTATTTACATTTCTGAAATAAAACACCGTGGACTAAGTGGCTTATTTTTATCATGAATTACTGTTCCAGCATTTTGGACACTAACATTGAGATCAAAGTGTTAGCACGCCGGGTGTCTAGTGAGGACTGATTTCCTCAGAGCTGTCTCACTCTGACCTCACAATGCAAATGTGTCTCCTTATGGAGCCATTTAAATGGGTATCAGTGTCATTCATAGGTGCTCCATTCTTATGGTTTAACCACTTCTTCAGAGTGCCTAAAATTTTCAAACAAACAGTATCTCAACTACATGAATGTCTTAAGGGGAGAATAAATATAATGACCATATTGTGTCTGCACTTTTTAAAAAAATCAATATTCAAAGGAGGCAGAGGCAGGAGGATTGATGTGAGTTCAAGACTAGCCTGGGCCACATGATGAGCTCAGAGCCAGCCTGAACTACAAAGTGAAACCCTGTCTCAAAAAAGCAACAAAAAACAAAACAAAATTAAAAATTCCTCAAAAATCAGTATTCAAGGTTTCCACCAAAAGAGTGGAAAAACTCCAAAATATATGTAGATCCAGGCTCTATGTCCTCAAGGACAATATAGCAACACCCCAGCAGATAACAATGTATTGGCTCCTACTCATCTCTGTGTCTATGTATTTCATGCTTTATCCTTCCTACCTCCTGCCAGTTCTAAGCCAAGGAGATAAGACAAGCCAGGGAACTCCACAGATCCACGGAGAACTGATAGACATGGTCATTACCACCCGCTCCAAGAAAATTTCGGTTATTATAAACCATAAAATTAGTATAGGATTTATTCTGAAAGTGACTTCTTCATAGCATTTCAGGGAAGAGAAGAAAAAAACCTAGTGAAGCAGCACAATATTTTCAGAGACTCTTTAATCAGTCACCTTTTTTTTTTGTTTGTTTTGTTTTTGTAGAAAGGGTCTCGCTTTGTAGTTCAGGCTGGCCCTGAACTCAGCCTCAAACTCTCCTCACAGCAATCCTCCTGGCTCTGCCTCCCGGGTGCTGGGATTACAGGCGTGAGCCACCACGCCGGGCACTGTGGTATGTGGTACTGATTGCTGATAGGGGTGAGTCTCCACGCCCGCGTTGTTGTATGCGATTACCCGGGATCCAACCCGGCCCTTGAGCTTGCAAGACAGGCACGGAACTACTGAGCTGAATCCCTGGCCCTGAAACACCATTTTTGAGTGAAGTTAATTGTTTAAAACAGCCACGCAACTACTCCCCTTCAGGATTTCTAGCACTACCCTCCCAGAAACACCATGTGAGAAACAGCCATGAGACAGCTGCGGAAAGGGTGTGAGCTAAATAGAAAACACCTGAGAAGTTTAAACAGAGATCGACGTGAGCTCCACTCTCCATAGTGAGAAACCCGACGTGGTGAATGTGGCTTCCAGAGACAGATGGTTCTCAGAGTGTTACCATGCAGCCCATCCATCAGTCGACTTCACTCCTCGGCTCACTCCCTGCATCCATCAGGAACATGCAGTCCCCTCGCTATCTCCATCTATAAACGTCAGGAAGGGTGGGCCTTCTCTTGAATGGCTGTCACCATCTGAGGTGAAGGCAGACAGGTCTCTGGAGAGGGAGAAACATCACAAACCCACACGCCAAAAGCTAGATGAAGAAAATCATGACTTGATGGACTGTAAACCTACAAATCCCCGAAAGAAAACATTCACCTAAAACTATAGATAATTTCTTTTACTTTTGTGTGTGTGTGTGTCTTTTCATATCTTTTTTTTCTTTTATTTTTCTCTTTTCCACTATTTTCTTCTTTAATTTCTTTCTTAGTTTTCTTCTCATGTTTTTCTTCTCATTTTTGTTACTGTTTCCTGTTACTGATGTTAATTAATGTTAAATAAAGATATCCTGTTATTCCTCAAATCCTCTGTTTTACCTTTTTCCACTCCTTCTCAAGTTTCATTTATTTTGAACAATTGAATTCTTAATTTATACTTTTCACACTGAATTTTTAAAATTAAAATATAGAGTGGATACAGGGAAGTGCATAACATAACAGGAAAAGTTGGCTAATTTTTTAAAATTCACAATAAATAACTGAATTAAATAGGTACATCCAGCCCTTAGAAGGCCCAACTTGTCTTAGCAAAGGAGAGCAGTACGATTACTCCTATCACCACAGATTAATTTTCTTCTTGGACAGTGAAATAAATGACATTTTTAAATATATCTCTTTTGTGCCTGTTGGCTTTGGCTCATTATTTATGTCATTTAAATATGTTTTTGAATTTTGAAATAATTTATTCATGCTTATTGTGATAGCAAACTTTCTGGTGACAGCGCTGCCATACATTCGTCCATTTGATTGAGGCTGGGTATTGAGTAGTCAGTCATGAGTAACACTGCTGAGCACATTGTTGTATGTCTTTAAATGAATGTGTATTTGCATTTCTGTCTTTGTACTGATTAAGAAGCCTAATCATATTGGCCAAGGAGACTAATAGTTTCATGGCTTAGGTCATAGGTCTAGCTGGAAATTCATAGCACTCTACATGTGAGCTCTGAGACAGTTTTTAACTTCTGCATTGTAAGACCATGCCTAGCATGACTGGAATGTTCAACTTTAAGAAATAGTACTCAACAATTTTCCAAAGTTCCTGTACCGTTGTTCGCTCCAAATGTATGAGAGCTCCATTTCCCCCAAATCTTCACAGACACCTGGAATTATCTCTCTTTTTTGCTTTATTGTTTGGGTGAATAAGTAATGGAGTCACCTTATGAGATAATACACAGCTTTTGAATGAATATGGTAAAGTTCATTTTCATCTATTAATTATCAATTTGGGTTTATTTTAGGAAATTTCTATTTTCATTTTTGATCATATTTTGTTTAATTTTTATTATGTACAAAATTGGATTTATTGTGCATGAGGCTTTTTTATTTTTGGAAATATGTGCATTACAAATAACTTCTGTTGTTTTCCTTTTCTCTCTCTTAATGAGCTAAATTAATGAACATGATTATGAGTTTACTCCAGCTTATCCAACTTTTCTTTTTTTTCCTATTTTAGAAAACCTGTACTGATCCCTAAATCATGAGATATTCTCCCACTATTTTATTTCAGAGTTGTTTCTCTTTTACTTGAGTGTCTACAGGCCACATGCAATGGTTTTGGAAAGTGTGGGTGAAGGAATGATTTTTAAATATTGACTCCCTTTCTCCTGGGTGTTTAAGACACCATCAGGTGCTTTATGGGGTTTATCTGTGTCATTTTTTTCTATCTTGTGTGATAGATAGCACAGCATGAGGCAACTATGTCGATGAAAATATGAACATTTTAGAATCACACTTCCTTACCTATGTTTGATATTGTTTTTTGCTAATGTGTGAAAAGAAAGTATTACTGAATCTAGGCTGGGATAATCTTCTCTCTAAGAGAAATATAAATGTAGGGTATAAAGTGAATTTGAACCAAGCAATATAAATATGCACTGAATCAGATAGCAAGCCTGGGAACTGAATAATGAGGTCAGAATCAGATGGCAGCAATGAGACTATAAATTCAAGGAGTGCAGACTTTTTGAAGGGCACACTTCGGACCCTCTCTCTGGCTTTTGTGTAGAGTTTAATTCAACATCATTATCTTTCATTCAAGCATGGGTGTTACTTTGACATGGTTGGTTAGGCTTATAATGAGACGAATCCCCATGCTAAAAGGGATACTTCCCCCTCCTTTATTGAAAAATTTGCATCGGTTCATTTATTTCCCACTCACACACCATGCCTTCATCTAATTCTTAATAATTTCAGCTTAAAATTTTGCTCTTAATGTAATTGACATTACATTACTGCCTTCTTATTCAAATAAGCTGAGCCCTTTATGCACGGCCATTGCATCTATTTATCTTTCCATTTAATCCACACTCCCCATGGGCCTCAGATTCATAACCTGTTTAGAGCTTTAAATGAGAGTAACAGCATGAATGTAGGTAAATTAGACTACCTTTAACACCGCAACTCCCCTAAGCTCAAAGCAAGTTTCCTTTTCCCTTGACTGTTTTAGCCACTTGAGTTCTTGGAAGGAGTCTCTTCATTAAGCATTTTATATCCTTAGAGACCACCTCATTGCCTCTTGATAGCCAAGTAGAACTCTTAATCACATAATTCTTTCTGGTAACATTAAATATCTACAAACTTTTTCCAACTTCAAATTAGTTAAACCAATGAATTTGCTCTGGGAATACAGAATCACCAAATTACAATGCAGAAGTTAAAAACTGTCTCAGAGCTCACATGTAGAGTGCTATGAATTTCCAGCTAGACCTATGACCTAAGCCATGAAACTATTAGTCTCCTTGGCCAATATGATTAGGCTTCTTAATCAGTACAAGACAGAATATAAATAGCAGGTCCTAATTTAAAACATTTACTAGTTAACTAAATTAATCTACCTAAAAAGCGATAAGTAGATTCTTCTAAGATTCACATCTTATAATCAAGGAAAGCAATAATAAAGTAAATAAGTTGCTAACTTGCCTAAGCCTATTAACTTGGAAAAGGAGAAAGCTGAGATCTGAGCCTGAGGAGATAACCTCCGTGGTTGTACTTTTAAGCTGACATTTATTTTTATTTTATTTTATATTTATTTATTTATTTTTTCTAGACAAGGTCTCACTTTGTAGTTCAGTTTTCCATGTAGCCCAGGCTAGCCTTGAACTCTTGACAATCCTCCCGCATCTGCTGCCAGGGTGCTGGGATTATAGGCGTAAACCATCATGCCTTGCATGGTGATATGTAGTACTGGAGACTGAATTTTGGACCCTATATTTGCTAGGCAGATACCAGAACCACTGAGCCAAATCTCCAACCCTGCTGAACTGATTTTTAAAGTAGTCCCTGTTGACAAATAAGGACTGCACCTACAGACCCATTTGATTTTTTTCTCTCTGCTCTCTGGAGACAGTTATTATTTTGAGAATCTATTCTCTTTTTAAAAGCACCATTTCTGGCTTGTTCTCTTCATCTGATCCTCTTGACTTCTCTCGCTCACTGCATCAATATCAGGTCTTGTCCTGCGTTTGCTCCTCATTTCTACGTGGTCCCAGTGAGAATGAAGCCCATTCATGCTGGGCAGGCTGGATGTCTGAAGCCTGGCTTTCCAGTGTTATGCACCTCTGATGAAGCTTCTATGTGGGCACAGGCATTAAGCATTCACATTGAACAGAGTCTGTTTCAGGTTGGTTTATTTTGGCATTTTCTGAGTTTTATTCACTCTGTCAGAGATGTCAACTGTCACCATGCCTCTTAATTTTGTCTTCCCACTTTCATTTTATCCATCCAGGGAGAACAGCTGCATTGCTTAGGAATTGGAGTAAGAGATAGAAGAAAGGACTTTAATATTTAACTTTACATTCAAATAGTGTCCTTGACTAAGTCACTTAATATGATTCTTAGAGCCTTGGATCTTTCATTTCTAAAAATGAGATCAAAAAGCATCCCTTTGACCAGCATCTTCCTAACTTTCTCTCCTCAGCCACTCTGATGAATACAATTCTGGCTTATATTTCCATATTTAACATTTTTCTAGATTCTAAACAGAAGGAAGGTCTTGAGGTATTAATTTCTATGCAAAATGTAGATTGTATGGTGACATAAGTTTACAATGCGATATATTCTTGAGCATTTTCTGGAAAGCATGTAGGAAAGATTCTCAGTATAAGCTCTAATTAACATGGGAAGTGATGCATATAGTAATTAGAGCTATCGACTCATTCTATGTGGATGAATATTATATATGTAGTAATATACATATGTAAACAATCTATGGGATAATATATTCAATATTATTATAGGCTATGACATTAGATACATTGACTCAGACCATATTAATCATAAATATAAATATATATTGTATATAGGCAGCAGATTTTATATATATTTATATATATATATATATATATATACATAACATAGGGTATATGTAAATATGTTCCATATTATACAAGTTTTGAACTCTTTTACTTTGCACTTCAAAAAAACCCTATAGTTAGTCCCTATGACACTGTATGCTCCCCATTATTGCTATGAAATAATAAAAATCACGTTATCCTGCTGTATGGAAGAGCATTTCCCAAAACTCACAACTACTATTATCATTGTTCTTAATGCCTACTGATTTTATTTTATACTCTATAAGTGTTTTCAATACTATCACTTGTCAGATCTTTGAACTTGTTGCTGTAATGATTGTATGTTTCATACTGCAGATAAGGGCTGCACTTGGTATTATCAGTACACTTAATCTGCTCATTGTCTTAATTCTGAGCATCTTATTCTGTGTCTAGTGTCTAATTTTTCAACCTCCCCCTTCCAGGGTCTTGGTTCTAAAAATCCATGACTCTACCTGAACTAGGTTCATAGTCCTTTGCATTCCTGCAATCCTCAATCTCTCCTTTATTCTGCTCAAAATCCAAAGTAAGTCATCTGTGTCCTTTTATCATATAGAGTTTATACCTGTCTTGAACTTTTCCCCTTTTCAATTAATTGATCTTTCTTGCCAGAACCACATTTTGATTAAAACAAGGAGGTTTTATATTCCACTCTTGTACCTAGATGATTCATGCATATCAGGAAAAAGTAGCACAAACACATGAATTGCTCTCAATTCAAATTCAATATCATATGCCATAGGGGTGCCACCAAGTATTCACTGTATAAATGCCTAGACCACTCACCATCTTCTGTATATATTTATGCACACATATGTTAGTGCATGGAGAAAAGAATAATGACCTATTGCTAATAAAATTGACTACAAAATAAAATAATCCCTTTAGGCAATTTGTTATTTTTGTTGATATAAGACTCAAAGTCACTTTACTTTGTTTTTCTGAGTTGCAACTCTTGCAAGTGTGTACAATGATCATGTGCACATACTTAAAACTGCTGATGGTACAATATGACTAGCTGAAAAAACAGCAACACAAAGACCACAGTGTGGTCAGGGAGTGTAGCACCAAGATAGATCACTTTGCTAGCATGAAAAAGGCCTTGGCTTGAATTCATAACACTGAAAAACATGAAGGAATTAAATAACTATGTTAGTGCTCTAAAAGTGAGTGACTCCATGTAAAATTAGGAAAAATCCTTGAAAACCATTATAAATCCTTTTATCTGAGTAAGTAATTAAACCATCTCTATAGGGAGTACTTGTTAAGTGGGGCTTTGTTTTAGACCGTATCAAAATACACAGTAATTATACCACACAACTGGCTCTCCCCTCTACAATGCAATAGTCACCTTCCTATTCATAGTAGTACCATGAATATAAGACATTTCATACTTCTTCAGTCTAAAATGTAACAGAGGATACAGAAGAACAGGACAGAAAATATATCTTTTAAAAATTACTTTATTCTCTCTCCCTTATGTTATATTACAACTAAGATAGCTTGTGTCTCTAAATCCTTATGTCCTGAAAAATTACCAAGATTTAGAAATATGTTTCTGTCCAGCAAAGGAGAAAGATCCCTTCAGAGCCAGTCATTGACTTCGACTGTCTCTGTTTCGCTCACTTTTGCTCCTCCCTCTTTAGACTTCCAGCATTCTAACCCCATTCTAGAGAGCTGTGGAATTTTTCCTTCACCACCACAAAAAAAGCCAATAGTTTCACAAACAATAAAATATTTAAGTCATGATATTATGTCTTATAAATACTTTTATCTTAAAAGAATAAGGACAAAAGTCTAAAGGAAAGAAAAATCTTCAAGTTTCCAGCATACGTGGATAGACCTCTATATTTTTAATGCAAGGTTGTAGTATGAGCTATTTGCTTTGTGACATGTATAAAGAATGAGAACATCAAGTATCGAGTAATCCAGACCTGAAATAGTCTTTCTCCAGTGCTTGCATTTTCCTCTTCCTTGGAAAATATATTAATTCGTATAGTTTCTTTCATATTATTCATATACTGTCACCATTTGACTGTTAACTTCTAAGAACTTTGACAAGATGTATTCCATTTAAAAGTTGTATCATTACATTTTCACATTTCATATTATTCCCAAGATAAGATAATCAATTATTTTGTTTTCTAAAGATGTTCAGAGAAATGAAGTGTTTATTGTTCTTTTTTAAAAAAAAGTCTGGCAAACATAGAATGATGCAGATATACCAGGATTAGTTGGTCACCCTAATTTTCTTCAAAACATACATTTGTATTCTGAATTTTGTGTCTCAAGTTAGATCTAACAGAAGGTTAGCCTGCTAACTTTGTAGAGGAAGATAAAAACAGAGAATAATGACTTAGGCATTTCTTCTCTGGGGAAGTTTCTCACACTGCTTCTAATAATTGATGCCTATTGATGGGCTTACTATGTAGTTATTTGGTTTCCCATATAGATTTCAGAATTTTGACAGTGACTACTTATTTTCTTATGTACGTGTTCAATAATTTTCTTTTAGAGTTCACATCACTTTTTTTCTGAATCTGTTTGTACTTTTGATCTGAGTCTCTACTAAATTTGTGGTATTTGTAGGACAAAATAAAAGCAAAGACTTAACTTTGGAAATATTTTGGGAAATGATGACTGTGATAACTTTTTAAAGACTCATTTATTTCAAATGACATTTTTTGAACTTTATTCTATTTTAATGTGTTTTTCTGTGAGAAAGAATAGCTAAATTAAATTTCCTAAAATAGCATGTTCTTTTTAAAAGGAAATTTTCACAACAGTTGATTTCTGCTATAAAAATTAAGAATTTTCAAATGTGATTGTCAAAAGCTATGTACTTTTATGTTTAGGGGAACAATGCAAAATTTATTATCTTTAATTATGACATCACATTTTATTACTTCAAGATAAAATTCCCAGCAACATATTTCACAGAGCTAGACATGACACATAGGACTGCAAGAGACCTCGAATAGCAAAAGCAATTCTAGGCAACAAGACCATTGCAGAATGTATCACAGTACTCAACCTGAAACTATACTACATAGCCACTGTGATAAAAACAGCATGGTACTGGGCCGGGGAGTTAGCTCAGTGGTTCCGGCGCCTGTCTTGCAAGTGCAAGGGCCCGGGTTTGATTCCCTGGTAACCACATACCATACTGGGCGTGGAGACTGACGCCCAGCAGCAACCAGTACCACATACCACAGTGCCGGGCGTGGTGGCTCACGCCTGTAATCCCAGCACTCGGGAGGCAGAGGCAGGAGGATTGCTGTGATGTGAGTTGGAGGCTGAGCTCAGGGCCAGCCTGAACCACAAAGCAAAACCCTGTCTCAAAAAACCTAAAAAAAACCAAACCAAAACAAAACAAAACAAAAAAAACAGCATGGTACTGGCAAAGAAACAGACCTGAAACAGACCTGAAGATTAGTGAAGTAGATTAAAAGATCCAGATATACACTAAGTCACTAAGTCACCTTATCTTTGACAAAGGAGCCAAACACCCTCAATGGAGGAAAGATTGCCTCTTTATCAAACTGTGCTACAAAAACTGGGTTTCAGCTTGCCAAACTAAAATCAAAGTGAGTTAGAGACCTAAATATTAAAACAGAAACACGAAATCTGCTGGAAAATAGGTTAGGCAGGCTTCCTGAAGATGTAGACATAGAGAAAGACTGTAGGAACAAAACCTGAGCACCCTGGGAACTAGCAGACGGAATCAACAACTGGGATCTCATCTTACCAAAAAGCTTCTGCACAACCAGAGAAAGGACCAACAGAGCAAAAAGACAACCTACAAGTTTGGAAAGAATTTTATGACTTGTTTCCAGACAAAGGTAATATAAGGAATCCAAAATAGTATCTAAAATGAACAGGCATTTTTCAGATGCAGAAGTAAAGCCAGTAGTAAAACATATGAAAAAATGTTCAACACTTCTCGTTATTTGAGAGATGCAGATGAAAACAACACTGAGATTTAATTTTACTACACAAAGAATGGCTGTTGTCACAAAATTACCAACAATGAATGCTGATGGGTTGTGGAAGAAAGGAACCCTTCTTCATTATTGGTGGGAGTGTAGATTGGTGCTACCACTGGTGATTAGCGTGGAGATTCTTTTAAAAACTAGGTGTCATATATGTAATGTACCAATAAAGATTTAAAAAAAACTAGGCGTCAGTGCCTGCCATACAATAAGAAAATAAAGGTAAAAGGAAATAAACAGAAGGGCAACAAAATTCTATGGTAAAAAAAGGAAACAAAGCTTATGGATGGATATAAGGAGAGAACTAACAGCTTGTGATGACTGCAGTGCAATGGAAAAAAATGAGTATTAAATCATGTCATGGACTAGTACACATTTTCAATGTTGATTGTGATCATAATGTGTATATAAAATGGACCAATAAAATCAATTTTTAAAAGTAGGAAAAATAAACAATAGGAAGGATGTAATTCTGTAATAAAGGAAAGCCATTTTATTTGATTAAAAAAAAATCCTAGGACTCAAGATCTCATTTGACCCAACCATTCCCCTGATAATTGTATACACAAAAGAATTAAAGGAACAATGTATATACACAAAAGAATTAAAGGAACAATGTATATACAATGCATATATAATGATTATGCAGCTCAGTTCATGATGGCTAAAGCTTGGAAACAGCCCTAATGCTCAGCAAATAGAGACTTAGATAAAGAAGATGTGTTTTCCTTTAATATAAAATAGAATATTAATCAATGATCAAGAACAATAAATTTGAGCCATTTATACTCAAATGTGTGCTGCTTGAGGATATAGGCATAAGTGAAATAACGAGGACATAGCTGTATAAATATTGTATCTTTTCTCTAATTTGAAAAACGGAAGGTATAAATAAGTTTCAAAATGTATGATAGGTAATGTGAAATAAGAAGAAAATGTGCAAAAGGAAAAGAAAAAAAGTTAGTAGGGAGATATAGAGAAGGGAAAGAAAAATTTGATAGTAAAAGAAGGAAACAAAGTTTATACATATAGGGAATGGGTGTTGTAGGAAGGACAGGGGAAAAGGGAAAGATGAGAATCAAGATGTGTCATGTACAGGTACAAGTTCTCAGTGTTACATGTGACCATAATGCATGTATGAAATGTACCAATAAAATACAATTTAAGAGAATAATTTAATAATAGACATTTAACCATCAAATATCTATACTGGAGCAAACCTGCCCTCTAATGAATGTTACGGAATCCATTATCGTAGAATGCATTTTTATAATTACCTAGGTTTAAGTTTCCCCAGGCTATTAGGTTGTGTTACGAAATACAACTACATTTCAAAATAGATGGTATTTGAAGAATTATAATTTTCCCAACTTTAAATTCTATCACTCTTAATATCTTTTTCATGTTTTATAGAACTTCTCTTTAGTTTCTCTAAGTTAACCCACTAATTGACCTATTTTCCAGGCCCAAAGTTCCTACTTGTAATAATTTCTTTTGTCTCCTAGTTCATTATTACTTTGACATACATTAATGTATTGGCCTAGAGATAGAAAAATGCCTTTATTTTATTCTACTTCCTCAACACATGTCTATACACAGCCTCATGAGGGCTGATTTCCAAGCTCTTTCAAGAAAAATTATTCTGATTGTTGCCTGATTTGGACTTTTTCAGCATTTAAAAAATATATATTTTTGTTATGGTCCCATATCAATATTTTCTACCACTCAAGAACATATATCACATTTTAAAATATTAAATTCATATTTTTAGGATTCATGTCACAGAATTATATTTAATTGCTTCTTTCTGACTCCCATGTCATTCATAGGACCCCAAATTCCAACTGCATAGACTACAGTTTATTCAGAATGTTTCATTGTCATTATTATTCAAATTCAAAATCACCAAATTGTGTAGTTGTTTTTAAATTTCAAAGATGAATTATTTTATGATCCCCACTAATCACAGAAGAGAAAAGAAGAGAAATCTATATCTACTTCATGATTTACAAACACTGTTGAAATAGTTTCTAACTTTATCATGAAGCTACCCGCTCACTTTCAGCTGTGAGGACGTTGGAGAAAGATGTACAGTGGAGTGTAATTCAACTGACTCTTCAATTTCATTTTTGAAATAATTCACTTTGGGCCATGAGTTATTTTGTGTGACAGAGCTCTGATTGCTCTCTTGGCAGGCACTCTTAACCAATTTAGCCCTGAGTACTTTTTCAATAATTCATAATATTTTAAATGTGAGAATCTTTTGCCTACGTTTAGAAGGATAATTTGTGGCTCCATTAAAATTTCACATGCTTTCTTTTCATAGAATGACAATTTGAGGGACATCAAGTTGCCAAATTGTTTATTATTATTCTATTGAATTTTGTAAATTTGGGATAATGACTGAATGACCATTATGTATTTGTTGCAACTTAGTATTGTATTTGTTGATGTATATAGCTTTTTTTATTTCACTGTAACATGTCAAGAAATTGGACTAATTTATAACAATGATTTTACTTAAGTAATCATGTCATTATAAGTCCTAGTTTGGGAATAAATGATAAAAAGAGAATAACTCAATTATTTCAGAAAATAACTTGTTATTTGGAAAATATCCTTGAAACTCATGGACTAAAATGATGAAAAGGAAATTCCTGCCCTCCCACTCTGCCCTGTCAGATATTTCCCTAGAAACGTGGCAGGTTCAATCAAGAGTGGATAGAGGGAAGAGAGAGGGAAAGAGGACAAAAAAAAAGTAACCGAGATGTATTATGAACAAGTCCTAGTTGTCCATGAGGGATGTAAACTTTGTGAAATATAAACGTGTATGAATAAAAATAAAGACAAAACAAAACATGTGACTTTATAGTGTAATGGCAAGGCATTCTTCTTCAGAATCTAACTAAAACTGACACAAAGCTGGCATGCAAGCTATACGTTAGACAGTCGAGGTACATCAGAGAATTTTTCTACTTTTCTGTATAAATTCTGCTTGAGTTCTGTAGATGCTTTTGTGCTACCTTGGACATGGGTAAGTTGGATGGTGCTTTCATAATACTAGGAGTGTACTATTTTCTTCTATTTTGATAGAAGTGTTGTTTGTCAGGATTAGTTCCATCAGAATAGCATTACTTGAGAGAACTGTGATGACTACATTTATGTACAAGGTCTATCAACCTGAAACTAAAAATGCAGGTAGTAGAAAAGTATAGGCAATACACTATAAAAAATGAACTACTCATTATAAAGAACAATGACAATTTCAGAAAAGCCTTTGGAATATTAGAGAGAAGGAGAGAAAAAAAAGACTCCACAGCATCCAATATATAAAATCTGGAGCATACATAAAGAAGTAATCACAGAAGTCAAAAACAGCCCCAGGAAGTTTCAATCACTTTCTAGAAACAAAGACAATGAAAATAAATTCAAAATGAGATATTACTTCCAATTATCTGAATGATTAATAAGTAAGCTGACTGATAAAGCCATTGTTTGTGGGGATTTGTGTAGGGCAGAGTATTTTCATTCCTTGCTAATAAAATGTGTGCTGATGAACATATTTTATCAAGGTGTGGGACTACATAATTTCCATTGATATTAAAACAATTTTCAGTTTTGCAAATTGATTTCACAGAAATTAAAATGCATGAGTGTACACTACAACGCTGTTTTAGAAGGAGTGGAGACTGTAAGGAAGGCACATGCTGGTTCTTAATAGGGGGACTAAACAGAGACTCATGCATTACTACATAATTTTTCAAAATTGAAAACTATACTAGTTACCTAAAAGAGTTTCTAGAACCATCTTTAAACCAGAAAAACAAAACTGCCTTATATTATTTCACATTGGAATAAATAAGAAAACTTCCTGAGAATTGACATGCAGATATACTGAATCCGTGGTTTGAGGGTTCACGATGTGGGAAGAAGGGAATGGAGAAAGGTCACTAATAAACCAATATTAATAAATAAAATGGTTCCAGAATTTGAAAATAATAGCATTCAGGATATAACTCATTTTCCAAGTATTCACTTGCCTATGAATCTATGCCTCCCCATAACCACTGACTAATGATTGGAGGGAGAAGAGGTTAATATTTATGTCTGAATACAGAGATTTTCAGCGAACTGTTATGTTCTTCCTTAATTACCTATATTGCCTTGAACTTTTAAAATGATTAACTTGTATCATTTATATAATCAGGAAATTAGCTATTTTAATTTTATAAAAATATTGCTTCAAAAGCAGTGTATTTTTAATGACTCAGTGGTTCTGTGGGGGATTTGGTTCTACATAATAAGTTAAGAAACGAGCAAGCAAACATAATTATATAGATGTGGAAAGTGTTACTAAAAATCTGATGCTCAGACTCATGATTATTTTTCTTTCTGTTTTTATAGTGAGGAATCCTGGAAAGATCCCCCAGCATGAAGCACCAACCAATTTTAGAACATCTCTTCCCTTAAGGAACTAATCAAACCAACACAGTTAAAATGTCCTGATGCCTGAGCAGGACACTTAAGTGCTGGGAATTGAGTAGGTTTTTGTTTGTCTGTTTGAGCAAAATATGTATTTTAGATTATGTACATTAGATTAGGTACATTTTAGATATATATAATGATGGTATTCATCATAGGGAAGTTGTACCTGTATGTCATATATCTCACTTCTTTTCTTCCCCTATTCCCTTCCCTTCTCTTCAGAATTTCCTCCCCTCCTTATTTACAAAAGCTTTGTTTCCATGTTTTCCTTCTCTTTTTATTCTTGCGCCTTCTCTCATTGGACAATATAACAAGGATGGGAACAAAGCTCACGTCTGCAGGTTAGACCATTCCCATTTGAAAGTCCATTCTCCCTCTGGCTGCAAATGTCACATCCTGAGATGTGTGTACAGACCTTCTGCAGCCACTCAGAGGAAAGTTCTTTGCAAAAAATACAAGGAACCATCTGAAGAGCCAGTCTCTTTTCCCTGGATAAACCAACTGAACCAAAAATGTGGTCAGTTGGAAGCAGAAACATCAAGGCTACTACTCTGACCTCTCCATTTAAGGGTTTCAGCATTTTATCCTTTTCTTTTAGAGTTTTTCTTGGTACATTTTATGTACACATCATGCTCACACTCAATGTTGAGAATTTGGCAAGGCTTAATTCTCATTTCTTTCCTATTCTCCTGCCCACCCAACAACCCTTCAATCCCTAATATATTAGTTTTGTTTCCCTTTCTTTAATATCACATTTTTTCTTTCCCCTTGTTACTTACTCCTACCCACTATTTCTCTTTAAATATTTTCTGTTTCACAATATCTATCAACGGATGTACCTTGGGGACATACACATTAGTGAAAGAAATAGGTCACAGATTTGTAAATACTGCATCTTTAGTATGAGAAAGTGAAAATGTAAATGAGTTCTAGAGTGTATGAGAGATACTGTGAAATAGAAAATATTCAGCATTTTATCTTTTTTATATTGAAGCTATTATCATCTGAGTTAAGAAATATTCTCTACCACCTTGCATTCTCAGTGCCTGATCCACGACTGAGTATTTTTAGAAATTAAACCAATAAATAACAGATGAAGTTATTTATCTGAACAATGATTTGTCTCTGGAGGTTCTGAGATTTTTTTAAATTTATTTTTGTTTTTGTTTTTGTAAACATGTGTGTGTGTTTGGAATATTTTGTGTAAGTTCAACATTTGCCATCAGTGGTGTATGGGTCATGATATCTGTAGAGTGTGTGTGATAGAATATTCGTACTGAAATCTGAATGAAACACAGAGGAGGCATGATATTGTCCTCTCCTACACTTGAAAATGAACTGGAAAGTTCCAATGTGAAAGGAATATTAAAGCATTTTTAATATATTTGGGAAGTCAAAACAAATAAAAATATAAAATGTTATATCTCCCACTTAGATCCATCGACTTCACTTTGAATTATATCCTATGCAATAGGTATAAATACTCTTCTATATAGGAAGATAAATGGATATAGCATCACACTTCAAACTTTTTTGTATCTAAGTAATTTGGGGCAGAGTGATTAGCTCCGATTCCTATTGTTGATCAGTTCTCTCGTCTAAGGTTCTAATAAAGACCTTAGATAAATCCTGAATTCAGAGAAACCCTGGATGTGTTAATTTGACCTCCTGTGCTTTGACATTTTGTCACAGTGATTGATTTATTTGTTGCCCTCCAGTCTTTTGCTGTAGCCTGGAAAACCCTTTTTCTCTCTACATTTCTAAACTAAGCTCTTTCAAATTAACTTGTGGAAATCGAATTTCACAAAACATGTTTACTAAAGGTCATACATTTAAAAAGATTCTTCAATTCCATCTTCTACTAATTTAGGTTTTCTTTGAAAATTATTGTAATAGGATGTTTTCTGAAAAAAACAGACATGTGCCTTTTGTTTACAGTTGTATTTTTAATTAGTTTCTATTTTTCCTCATTTTTAAGTATTATGCCATCAGAGACCAGAAGTTTGGCAGTACAAGACATGCTATATAAGTTTTATTAAAGTCTGCCTCATATTTATTCCATTCTGTTATATCCATAATTTTATATATATATATATATATAAATTTTCAAAATTAATTTAGAAATTCATCTGTTTTACGGAAAAAAGATCATCCAAATAAAAAGTTACTATTTAAAGAATTTGTCATTATGAATGCTTTGGAATGTACTGTTTCCATTTCTTTGCTCTGGTAAACTCCAAGAGACACATTTCACGGCTACCTAGATGAGTCCAAAATGAAGAGAAATTGTCACTCACTGGATGCTTCCATGAGTCTTTCAAGAGTTTCTAAGACTTGCATAAAGTTTCAGATGTGCCTTATTAAATGTCAGCTCCTTTGAATTAAATAAGGAGAGAGCTACCTGTAGGCCAAGTTTTTTTTTTAAATACTTATTATCTGAGGGAGAAGGTCATAAAGGAATTTTTCACTCTATGCCTAATTTATTTCCCCTGTCATCTATGCACCTTTTGTCCTAGGTAGAAACATGAGCTGGTGAACCATTATAGATGCTGCCTTAGTAACCCAAGAAATGTACTATGGATACTGGAGTGTTAATTAGCATCTTACAATGATCATTTTCTAAAACCTTAGTGCTAGTAGATCAGCTATTCTCCCACCATACCATGTCATGTTAGCCTTTATTAATGTATCACATTTTCTTGAATCTAATCTGTTCACTCTCTTGGATCATGTATCCCTCATCCTGTTGCAAAACTCCCATTTCATGTGAGGGCTCCTCATAAAATACAAGCCTAACAGTCAATAAGTTCTCCTTAAATCCTGGATCCATCAACCTCTAACTGACTGAGAGGCAGCACAAGATACTAATTTCTCTAATCGCTATCTACACAGCAAAGTTAATAATATGTCCCATGTTAGATTTTGTAAAAAGTATATCTTCAGTTCTAAGGAAGGATGTAAACAATACTTGGCATCTAATGTGAGAACTGTGTTAGTTATTCTTATGAAATATTGATTTCCCTGTATTATTTAGCTATAAATAAAAAGACCACCACTAATTCCAGAGAGAAACATAGAGCAGCCATTGTTGAAGCCAGTTCATATAAGTGAATCAGTAACCCTACAAACTAAGAGTTCAGGAAAGAAATTTGTGACAGCCAGAAATAGGACTCACTTTTGGTTCCTTTGCTGCAGTTGCTCCTGTGATGTTTAATCAGATACAATACTAAGTTACAGCGCACAGTACCTTTGCCCTGGAAACACCGTAGAGGTGGAGTGGGGTGGAGAAGGAGGCTGTCGGCCTTTGTTGTTCAGCAACATTATAGTGAGGCTGCTGTGCCTTTGGTTTTCTTGAGCACATTATTGTTTTCACTGCATTAAATGGTTCATCAGGTTTTTCCCTTGAGGACTTACAGTTAAGTAAATGCTTCCTTGTCAGTGGAATACAAACTTAGAGCAAAGAGTGATGATTTATACCAAAGGAACCAGATTGTTCGCATGAGGACAGAGATACTGATAGTTCAATATAAACGAACTGTTTTATGCACAAACTTATTCAAAAAAACCCTAAAGATATGTATGCAAATTGTCTCACCAAGATAGTTCATTATGCATATGCAAAAATTCTAAAATCAGAAAGCTTTTGAAATTTGAAGCTTGAAACAGTTCTAGTTCTAAGTATATTGGAACAGTAAAGAATATTACTCAATTTTATTTAGCTTACTTTTAAAATATAAGATTAGGTTAAATTCCTACAAATTAAAAAAATCTTTGGTAAGAGTTTCCTGCGAATTTACATTGGTAGTTATAAATTGCTTGAAATCTCAATATTGTAGCATGTACTGCCAATAAAAATTTATTGTCACTATTCAGATTTCCTCTCAGGTAAATATTTATTATTAATGAATATATAGATTGCATACCATTATGAGAGTATTTTGGATATATATGTAAATAATACTTTAATATATATGTTAAATAAAGTGTTATTTATAATCTTCTTGTTTTGTTTTCTGTTATCATAGTTACTAGATGACTTAAAACTATTGCTGTACATCTCATAATATTTGTACTGGACAGTGCTGCTCTAAACAGGATCGGATTTCACTGCAAATGGAATCTACCAGTTCTTTGTTTCTCTCTCTCTCTCTCTCTCTCTCTCTCTCTCTCTCTCTCTCTCTGTGTGTGTGTGTGTGTGTGTGTGTGTGTATGTGTGTTTGAAAATTTCTTGTAGAGGGCTGAAGATTTAGCTCAGTGGTTCTGGCATCTGCCTGGCAAGCTCAAGATCACGAGTTCGATCCCCAGTAACCACATACCATAATGCCAGGTGAGGTGACTAATGCCTGCAGTCTTAGCCCTTGGGAGGCAGAGGTAGAAGGACTGCCTTGAGTTCTGGGATAGCCTGGGCTACCCAGTGAGTTAGGGCCAGCCTGAACTACAAAGTGAAACTCTGTTTCAAAAAGCTAAAAAAAAAAATATTCTAGAGTTGGGATAATCCTTAGTTATCCAGAGCAAGAATATTGTTTTAAATAAAGCTGCATCATGTTAATAACTTGCTATGTTAATCAATTTACTTCAAACAAAGAAAAGTAGACATTTCTATTTTAGCTTTGGTTAATGTAGAACCTGCCTATTTTTAGGGTGGATTTTATTTTCCAGATTTAACATGTGGAAAAACATGATGGTTTAATACTTACTTCTTGGTTATTTCTATCTTAATTCAATTTTTTTCCTCATAGAATTCCATATACCTCCTTTTTGAGTGTCTTAATTGTCACCTGTCAATAAGCATTACTTTAAAATACTATGGTTAAACATTAGTTTAAATATCAGGGTGAAATGAGTAGATTTCAATAGCAGAAATGTGTCTGAGTTTTACATACTGTTTTGTTTTGATTTATATTTTTCTTTCTAAAATCAGTAAAACATATAATACACAATTATTTTTTCATCCAAGTGAAATTTTATGTCTAAATGTAGTACATGAAAGGAACATTTAAATGACCTGTGAAGAAGCTCTACAGAGTGTTAAGAAGTTAAACTTCCCCCACTTAAATAGTGACATTATCTCCTGTGAGGGGGCCTGGAAACTTCCTCAGAAAAGCCTAAAATTCATTACTTAAAATTCCTATAGTTCTGCGATGCACATCTTGAAATTAGAGACCTGAGAATTGGAAATTAGTTCTAATAATAGACGACTAAGATTATTTAGCATCTTATTTTCCCAAAATCTTTAAGCTAGCAGTTGGTACCTAGGTTCACAAACTTAATTATTTCCATTATTCTGATTGCAAAAGAAATTGGAAGAGAAGAAATGAATGAAAATTTCCCATCTTTCTTTCTTTCTCTTTCTCTTTCTTTTCTTTCTTTCTTTCTTTCTTTCTTTCTTTCTTTCTTTCTTTCTTTCTATCTTTCTATCTTTCTTTCTTTCATTTTTTTTGAGACAGGGTCTCATGTTTGTAGTTCAGGCTGGCCCTGAGCTCAGCCTCTCAAGTGCTGGGATTACAGACGTGAGCCACCATGCCCAACACTGTGGTGTGTGGTACTGATTGATTGCTGGTGGGTGTGAGTCTCCATACCCGGCATTGTTATATGTGGTTACCAGGATTGAATGCAGGTCCCAGAACTACTGAGCTAAATCCCTGGCTCTGGATTAATTTCTCATCTAACTCACTTTGTGACCAGGAGTGCAGGGTAAAATTACATTTATGAACCAAGTTACCAGTCTGTCTGTAAAACAGAAGATGATTACAATTGTTTCAAGGGCCTTTGTGAGTAAATAAAATATGTTTTTAAATTTTTTGTTATATAAAAGTGACTCTTCAAGTGTAGTTTATATTCTTTGCTCTAACCTGTCCCCTTATCTATATTTTCCAACCAGATATATAATTCTACAGAGAACTACAAAGTGACCTATCTAAAATGTATGCTAATCTGTGGCTGTGTTCCTGCCAATCACTTACAGAGAAAAATCTCAGCCATAGTATTTCAATGAATTAAGTCCATGAGCTTGTCAAATGTAACCCTTGACTCTCAGTGCTTGTGTAACTCTTCTAACAGCACAATAGAGAATAGATTCTTCCGTTTCAGAAATAATTTGTTTGCAAATAAGTAAGCAACATACTGTAATTGAATCAAAAGGTCACCAAGGTTGATCTCAGATATGGGTGATTTATTTTTAATACTTTTTAAAATTGATTTAGTCAGTATGTTTTATATACACATCATGCTCACAATCGACATTGAGAATCTGTACCAGTACATGACATGACTTAATTCTCATTTTCTAAGACTTTTCTCTCAGAAACTAGAGAGAAAAATGTACAGAAGATGAAATTCCTCAGAGCCAATTTCTCTCTTTTCTTTTCTTTTTCCTTTTCCTTCCTCTTACCTCAACAACTCTTCAATCTATGATGACTTTTAGGCCAGGTACTGATTAACTTGCTAGATTTTCCCAAGTTCCAGTTCCAAGGAGCCAGAGGGCATCTTTGGCTTGTGCAGACTTCTTTTCATTCATGCCTGGTTTTAAGTGAGAAAGTTTGAAAATTCTGCACACGGGATTTTGATTAAGAGAAAAATGACTAGTGTGTCTCAACATTACGTCAACCTTACAAAGATCAATGACTCGAAACACTTGTTAGGAGTGTCTTATTCCATTGTTCTCAAATCTTTAGAAAACACATGCAATTTACAATCAATTTACAATCAAGTTTATATTTCCACTGCTTGGAGGTATCATAACTAGCATTGTAATAAAATAAACAGCTAATCTATCAGGGATTAAGCAAGTAACCACTATACTTGGTACAGAATGTGATCATGGTTAATGGGAGTTCTGTATCCCTCACACATCTATATCTCACATTTTCCCCCCTGCTTATGAAGTTTTCTGCCATAATTTATGTGAACAAGTTTTTAATGTTGATTGAGTTGTTTTTCATTGACTTTAATTAATCTTATGGCTATTGTTTTTGTATCATCCACTAGCTGCTGGATTGATTTCTTGTGAACTTTTGCAACATTTTAAGAATTTTTTTCTCATGATCACTAACTACAATCCAGTCTTCTATATCTGTTATTCTGTTCTCACATTAGTTCATGAAATTGAAGATGTAATTAAAAATTTACCAACAAAGAAAAGTACAGATAATTCTCACTTCTCCATTCTACAGGAAATGTAGAGAAAATCTAATGCTGTTACTTCTCAAATTCATTGTTCATTTTTCTTCTGGTACTGGAAATGGAGACAGATGAAGTACATCTGTGCTCAAATCTCTGGCCCCTTATATTCTTTAATGAAACCAAAAGGAAAAAAATACTCCCAGATTCATTCTTGGAAGGAAGCATCACCCTGACACCAAAATGAGACCGAAAGGAATGGAATACTTTCTCCAGTATGTAGCTGCTGGTATGAAAATGAGCCATCCCTATTTACAGTTGTATAAAACCTATAATTCATGATTTTCTATTCAAGGTAAGAATTTTCAGTCACAAAACACATTGTGAATTCATAAAAATTGTTCCTGATTCTTAGGAGACAAAATAGATAATATCTGGGAACAGGAGGCAAAATCTCAGTTCATACTCAATGCAGAACTTACTTCATTCTCTTGTCTAAACATATTTTCCTGAGTAGGAAGCTCTAGCAAAGAGACAAATGAAGTCTACTAAACCAGGAATCTTCAACTACAACCACAAGATTGTCTTAAGGTGTTGGTAGCACCTTGGAATTAGGATCATACATACTCACCAAATAATCACCAGAAAAACCCTTTGGTCCAGTAAAGTTAAATTGTTCAGGCTCTGATATCAACATGATGGATCTCAGAAAAAGAAAGCCAGTGAATTTACTAATGTTACTTTCACCATTGGGCTGGATGAGTTTGGAGCAGGTCTTCCGGGGTGAGCAACTCCCAGGGCCCGGGCCAGTTTTATGACTTACCTCTGAGTTGGTCTTCAAGGCAATCTTAGCAAGCAAGCTGTTATTCCTGGTAATTAGCCCATTAACTTGTTTATATCTTACCTTCTGTTAATAAATGTGCCCTGGAGCAAGTAGATAACTCATTCTTGCTTTTTATCTGTATTATTGAACATTGGACAGGACAATATGCCTGGCTTAGGAATCTTTAACCCTGAGAATAAGAAGGTATGTGGGTCTCTTCCCACAGGCTTGTGAATCTCTTCTTTCCTTACTTAGCAGTCGTGAACCTTGTAAACCTAAGATTTTAATGTTTCTCTGTTATTTTTTTTCCTTTAAAATTTAGTCATAATCTGACAGACTTTTAAAGTTTTCCTTATTAAGTTTTCTTATTGAAGAATATAGACTGCACATAGAAAATTGATATTTGGAGGTAGAAATACATCTCTTGTTGTTATGTATACTCTCCTGATATGATACATACTGTTTGAAATAAATTAGTCACTATTACATTCTAAGTCACTGTCTGAGCATAGAATCTGAGCGTAGCCAGAAAGCCCTGTGCTGTGCCTGGTCACCAGTGCTGCTGGGTGGTGGTATTGCGTTTTCTGCATTTTATTTTTTCATATGAACAGACAAAGGACTTTTTGTGTGTGTTTTAGACTTTGTCAAATCAGGTGTCATGTATCCAATATGGTGGATTTCTCTACTTTTTTCAGTTCCTTATTTTATGAAAAGATAAAACAAAATTTCATAACAAAATAATAAGCAAATAGCAGTAGCTAATATACTGTGTATTTCTCTAAAGTAGTTACTAAGATTATAAAAAAAAGAAAAGATTCTGTCTTACAAAGAATCAAACAGATATTAGCACAAAACGTTCTTTTCAAGGAACTAAGGGAAGCTAAAAGACAAATGAAACAAATTAGCAAATATCAGTGTGCCATAGAAGTTACCAAAGAGAATCAGTAAGCTTCAGTTAGGCCCAAGGCGGACTTGGGAGAGGCAAGCATATCCACACACCCAAGGATCTGAGGCTTGGAATGAATTATTCTAATAAATACTAATAAGGTATACTTCTACCATCTTCTCTCTGTGAATAATATTTCTTCCCACAAAGCCAATATTTGTAATTTAGAATCTATTTTCTTGCACCTTCATAGTTCTAGGGCAATTTGTTCGATTCACATATTCATTCAAAAAATACATTTCTGGTTCCAGATTTCAATGGCTTTGTATGTTGCTTATTAAGAACAAACCATTTTCATACACTGTGATTCAGTCAATCCTTCTTAACAGCTTCATCATATATAGTGCAGAGAAAAGGAGAAATTTCTGGAATTTAGCTAGGGTTACTCTTCACTTTCTCTGCTACCTGATTGCATTAACTGCTTTGCATAAGTGATGAAGGATTTGTAAGGGAGAATTAGACAAGTGGTAAAAATTCACTGCTTTGAAATATGTTGGTGGAGTAAACCTGCAAGTGGTTAGGTAGCAACATTATTTTTGAAGTATCTTATTCTGTGTAAAACAAATAAGAGATTTATCATTGATATGTACAGCATTATTTACATGAGGCAATACTTCAAATGCATTCATGAATGTATGCCCACACATACATGCATAAGTATTTCAATGATTTTTTTGCAGTTTTCATTTCAAGCATAAAAAGCATGGAGATGAATGCACACAAGTTTTGGAGAGCTTTGGTAAAATCTGCAGGAAATGTATACAGTTTCAAGTTATTTCACTCTTTTGAATATTTAAACACTTCACTTCACTTTGTTCATGACTCTCTTACACACTGACCTTTGTGAGAGGCTACATCTAAGAGACAGCTGAATGTGTAAACTGAGAAAAATAACACCTCCAGTGTGAGCTGTATTAAATAAAAAAGTTACTGGTCATGGCATAGTTTGAGAAACATTTTCAAAATATCATTGAAAATAAATGCGAAAGAAACAAGCTAGTCAAAATTCTGAAATCTTATAGAAGTGACTTTTGGCTATGCTTTTCTGTCCTTAGTCAAGACACCACAGGACTTTCATGTTGTCACCATATTGTGTCTCTCTGAATACACATCGAATTGTGACGTAGGAACTTACCTGAGAGAGGTAATTCACCTGTGATCATTCACCTGTGATCATGCATGATAACCATAAATACTTCTGACATGCGAACCATCTAAATAAAGAAAATGTTTCTCGCTTATCTGTGATTTCATTCTCTATGATTTTAGTTACCATCAGACAAGTATTGTCCAGAGATATTAAGTAAATATTCCACAAATAAATAATTCAATTAGTTTTAAATTATGTTAGTTTTGAATATCCTTAGGAAATCTCACATCTACATACTTCATTTTTGTACAGCATTTCCACTGATGTATACACTATCCATCCTGAACTATGTAGTCACCCTTTCAGTTACCAGGGTGAATGTCACAATATTCTTGTACTTGTGTTCAATTAACCTAATGCTATGCTAAATATCAGTGTTACTGCTCTCCTTTCTTCTTGCAACATCGGCCTTATACTATCTTACATTATCACAACAGGACAAAATGTAGGGATAGTATAAAAAGATATTTTGAAAAAGACGATAGTCACATAACTATTAATATATTGTTGCAATTAGCTATTTTATTAGTCTTTGCATTAAATCTCTTACTATGCCTAGTTTATAAATTGAATTTATGATAGTTGTATAGGTGTCGGGGAAACATGATATATATTGTCTGATAGCACCCATGGGTTCAGACTTCAAGGGTAGTCTTGGAAACAGCTTCTGTAGATAAAGAGGCATTGTATATAAGAATGGAAAACAAGATACAGTAGGACAAATAAAGACATAAAATAACTGAATTGACCCCTTGGGCAAATGATCTTCTAACTTTCTCTACTATAGAAGAACTAAAGATCAAATTTAAAATAGTAACTTTCAAAGAAATATGAATCTTTCTTTAAATTTAGTAACAGGGATTGAAAGCTCAGTAAAACATTTTAATTTATGGGGCTGCAGAAAAATTAAATAAAGAGATTGGGGAAAGAAATATATAGGAATAATTGAATCCAGTATATTTCAGCTTCCAATAGTACCTCTTTGAAATTCATGATAGAAGATATGCCTTTAATTCAAGTGCAATTTCTAGTTAATTGTTTAGCTAAAATGCTAAACTACATGTACTCTACATCTCTGGGATGAATCCTACTTGGCCAGGATGTCTGATCTTCTTGAGGACCCTCTGTACTTTGCCAGTATCTTGTTGAGGAATTTAACATCTGTACTCATTAGAGAGATTGGTCTGTAGTTGCTTTTTTGATTGGACCTTCCTCTGAATTTGGAATCAAAGGTAATAATTGCTTCAAGGAAGGAATTTGAGTATTGAATCCCTTTCAATTTCATTAAAGAGCTTGAGAAGTAGTGGCTTTTTAGCTCTTCTCTAAATGTCTTATAAGTCACATAAGCTGAGCAAACAGTGTGTGTGGTACATCAGATAGAAATGATCTAGATTTCCTCTCTTCGTATCTTATTCCTTTACTACTAGACTTCCAAGACTGACAGACAAGATAGGGCAAAAAGTTTTTCCTTGATGTCTTTAGTAAGGGTGCAAAAAACAAGCAATGAACAACATAGAGAATTAAAAATGAGATAGAAAAATATCAAGAATTGAAAAAAGTCCTTGTTTCATGTGTAGCAGAAGCTTACTCTTACCCCGTGGGTGGACTGTCTGGAAGAAATCAAGTTTAAAGACATTGCACCATTTTCAACCTGTTTGCTATGCAAGGACCAGGGCTAACCTTTTGGGAAGGGAATTATTAGAATATTCTAAGATGTGGAAGTCAGTTTAACTCAGAGAAGAGCCAGTGATCACCCCTCACTAATGGAAATTCACAGATTCAACATATGTCAGATTCTAATTTATAACCTCATGGAGCTATGTATGTATGTCATGATCTAAGTAGAAACTTTTTATTATATATTCTTGTAAATTTTTATTTTTCTGGTTATATAATTCTATTGAATCTTGAAATATGGACTTGGAAATTATTCTGCTCATTATATAATAGTTCATATTGAAATAAAATACTTCAAATATGAGATTTTCTAAGTTCAGCATTATTAAGGATTCTTTTACTTAAAAGGAAATGTCTTGTAAACTCGTGTCTGGAATATACTTAGGCTCACAGAAAAGACAAACTAATGCAAATATAAGTTGTTCCTCTTTTTTGTTTACTGGGCATTGTTAGGATAAAACTAGTATAAAAGTTTTAATGAAAGTATCACTAGCTCTTTCTTCTCGTTCTTTCACTGCTCATGAGATTTTTTATAAAAGGCAACTTCACAATTGACTGTATAATTAATTAATAGAATAAATTTCCTGAACAAAAAAGATACAGTTTTCTTTAAGTGGTCTGTGAAAGAAGCATCAATTGAACACCAGATCATTAGGCAAACCCCACACCAGTGCTTTATTATCCATGATTAATAGAGCAAAATCTGATTTCTGGAAACAGAAAATGAAACACCTCTGGGTGGTGTCATGATGAGCTAGCTATTGGGAAATCAGCTCCTACCCAAAAGGGCAAACCCAGAGCTTTAAAACACAATTCACAGACAATACATGCAAGGGCAGTCTTCCAGGTAGAGTCTAAGGTCTGTAAATATGTAAATGTGCTAATTAGATCATTGAACTAGTACCATAGAACTAGTACCTTCTGTTACATGAGATTAAAATATTGAATTAAACCACCAATATGCAAATAAACCAATTAGAGTCTCAAGAACAGTAATAGATACAAACTTTATGGGGGAGTCAAGGATGAAGGAGGAAAGAAAGCTTTCATTTATTGTTGGTTTTGTCTGATTCCTTTTATGCAGAATGGCCATACTCTTCATAATCAGTGAAGCCTGTAGTTCTTAAAGAATTGGGTCGAACCACTAGAAGAGTTACGTATGCTTATTTTCCTTCCCAGTACAACTTTATAAATAATTTAGGGATCACTCTAAAACTTGGTTTTCAGAGAGAATGAGGTGTCAGTCTTGCAAATTTGAACATGAGATGAGGAACGAATGAGGCTCACTGGCTTATGCTCCCTCAAATTGTTCATTTAAAACTGCTCCCCATGTGGAGTGTTGTAAGCACCACTGCTGCTGCACCCACCTCCATGGCAATGCTGAGCGGATGTGAATCACTAAGGTAACCGGGAACCAAGTAAATATATTTCTGGGTTAGCATCCTATTATTCAGAAGAATAATTTCTAGAGACTTCCAGGTGATTAGTGTGATTAACACACCATTTTATAGCTTCATTCTTTAACAGATATTTTCTTTGCTTGCTTTAAATATTTTAGCTTCTTTTACTACCCTGACCCATCAAGATTTGAAATTTCTCTTGAGAGATTTAGTCATTGCATCTTAGTTGGGGATCTCTGCCAAATCTGTATAAATCATTGCATTCATTTCACTTAACACTAACTATACTGTTAGATTATCAATCATTAATGTCATAAGATGAACTGAATCAAATCAACATAAGTACAAATTTTAAAATTTAGGCTGCAAGACAGTAATTTAACAGATAGATACTTGATAGTCAAATGCAGTATAGAGTATAGTGATGGTGGTACAGAGTACAGACACTTCCCAGGAAAAGATCACCTGGAAAACACTAAGAATGTGACATTTCAAGGCCATTGTCCAGGGATAAAGATCTTCTTTACATGGTGAGTTGAAGGAATGAATCAAAACAGACCACCACTTGATAAAAACAGAGAACCATTTTTGGTTCACCCCACCACATGGATTTATTAATTTCATCATGTTATCTATAATCATACCCTAAAATGAATCTACAGCCATAAAAAAATTATTTTGTGAACATGAAATCTCTGTTTTGTTTGTAACCCTAAGACTGATCCAGAGAATGCTACATTGACTTACTTAGTCTCTAAAATAAAATGAATTACATAATATTTAGATTCTACATAACTCTATAGCCAATTTCTTTGATGAGAAAACAATCAGAAGGTAAAATTTTTGGAGGATACTGCTTCTTACTGGTTAAGGAATTTGATAGGAAATGATAGTATCAATCAAGAAGACATAAAGCTTAAAAGAAATCTGAAAAAAGATGAATCAGTATGAGTTTATTTGGAACAGAGGGTGGATCATACAATACATATTTCAGTGGATTAAATTCAAATGCTTTCTAAGGATACTAATTTCAATGCATTTGCTGAAGACACATACTTCCAATAACAATTTTCTTTTTACTAGTATCTTATGAAACAGGCACTAAAATGATTTACTTCACAGCTGAGGAAATTAAGCACAGAGTGCTGAACTCCAACAATAGAAGAGAAGTTGAAATTTTAACTGGGAATCCTGAGCATAAATCCTCCATCTTTGCCACTGAGCCTCAATGCACAGCCAAGCTGGGCTTGGCTTGAGGGCTCTGCAGTCCACCCCCACTACTGAAAACTAGGAATTCTGTTAATCAACTCAAGAAATAAGAACCTGTCTTATGTAACCTCATTTCCAATCCTCCCTCAGATTCCACCAACTTAATGTTTCAAAATGGGAGCTGGATCCAATACAGTTACACTACAGCATTATGGTTATAAGCAGCTTTTTAAAAAATCAGGCAAAACTCAATTGTGGTATTGTCAGGAAGGAAAAAAAGAAAAAAAAATGAGAAGAAGAAGATAACTAAGAAGTGGATTGTCAGCCCAGTGTTCCAATTCTGTGGAACTATCTATTTTATGATAGCTGCTTAAAATATTCACTATGCTTTCTTCAGTTGAGTTTTTAAAGATCTGAAATATAGAATTTAAAATGATCCTGCTTCTCTCTCCCCACAAAGTTCCACAAACTTATCCTGAAGGGTTTCGAGTCTGAATGAGTGCCTTTGTTACTTTTCTCTCATTGCTTAAATAAAATACCCAACACACAAAGTTAAAGGGAGTAAAGGGTTATTTAGCTCAGTTTGTAGAGGTTTTAGTCCATAATCAGTTGGACTCCCATGCAAGGTGGCAGAGAGGCATCACAGAGCAGAAACAATTCATGGAGGGCTCAACGCAGCAAAAGGAACAACCTCAATAGCATCTTTCTGTTCCTTTTATCTTATTCAACTACTTAGGGCAGCGTGTACTTGTGCCCTTAATCCTAGCACCCTAAGGCCTAATGTTGCATCATGAATCATTCACACTGTAGATTCACCTACCTCTGAAAAATTCCTATCTGAGACAACAGGAAGCTTTCAGGGACATCGAGAACCTTTATAATTATATGCCTAGGAATACAGTTTTTTATGCCATGGCCATGTAGAGTTTTATATGCTTCATATATTTGTATGTCCAATTATTTTCCTTTTCCTGTGAAATTTTCTGCTATTATCTCTGTGGATAGTTTGTGCTGCCTTTTATATTATCTCCTGCTTCCTTAGTGACTCCAATCAATCTTATGTTATTCTTCTTTGAATCATCTAGGAGTTGTTGGACTGGTTTTTCATTATCCCTTGTCATTTTCCATAAATTATGCCTTTCCTGTTAATTGTCTGAGAACCTATCCTCTAGGTCTGAAATTTGGTCTTCTGTCATATTCATTCCATTTTGCCAACTTTTGCTTTCTTTCTTGATCTCCTGGATCTTTACTTGTAGGTTTTTAAAAAGGTTCCATTGCTCTTGCTAGCTTGGATTCTATCAGCTCCCTGATTTCCCCTTTAGCTTTATTAATCACAGTGTTAAATGTGTACAGTGTCTCTGTTTTCATCTGAGGAATCAGTTCTGATTTCCATTTTTCTAGAGCAGGCTTGGTTACCATTTCAGAGAATCTTGGTGATTGAGCTTCAGACTTCTCCATTTCCCTCCCCCCTGCTATCTTGGGGTGAGGATCTTTGCATCTGAGACTTTGAATGTTTCCTCATCTCTGAGTTTTTGTCATTGCTGTTGTTTTTGGTTTTATATCTGACCTATTGTGTGACAATGTTTGTTTCAAGTCTCTTTCTTCCTAATATTAAGGACCTTTAAGATATCAGTGTTTCCTGGGTTGTTCTTTGAGAGTCTGTATTGGGACCTAAGCAATGCTAGTTTCAGCACATCATCTAAGGCACTCAGACAGCACAGTCAGATCACCTTTATTAGAAAGCACTGGGTAGTAGAGGCCCACATGCCTAGCCCCAGGTGCTGGTGGCTATTTTATATCACCTGAGGTTCTTGAGGACTCAGTGGTGCCCAGTTTACCTAGAGTGTCACTGGTTGCACTCAGTGTGGTTGATGTGGGGGAAGGCAGGCCCAACCCCTGTGCCTCCAAGTTTAAAGGCACTGTGTGAGGTTCAAGCAGACTCCAGACTCCACCATTCCCCTTTACCTGGTGTGTCCCTGGGCATGTTCAGTACAATCAGTTGGAGGCAGGTAGACCCCAACCCTGTGTGCATGCCTGAGGTTCCAGCAGTCTCCTCTGCACACCTTTTACATTAAATGTCCTTGGGCATGCTCAGTGTAGTTGGTGTGGAGGTAAATAGGCCCAAGTCTAGTGCACCTGCATCTACCAGTGCTCTGCTGATACCCTCTACCAGAAGTGTCCGTGGGTGCACTCATTGCAGTCAGCTTGAAGGCAGACCAGCCCCAGCCCTGTGCACAGCATCTAATAGCATTGCCTCAGGTTCCAGTGGACTCAGCTGCACAAATATGCAGTGTCCCTGGGTGTGCTTCTGCAATCAGCCTGGAGACAGGCAGGCTCCGGCCTGTGTGCTGCTGTAATGGCACTGCCAGGGGTTCAGGCAGGCTCAACTACACACCTATACAGTGTCCCTGGGCATGCTTCTAAAGTCATGTGGAGCCAGGAAGGTTCTGGCCCACAGGCAGTGTCCCTCGGGGACATCTAAACACACACCATGATATTGAAATTGACTTAAATACAAAGAGGGGGATTTGTCTGTGTCTGATAGAAATTGCACAAAATTATTCATCATGTAGGGAAAAAAGAAATCCCTCAGAAAGTAGGTGAAGATGAATAAAAGTATTATAGAATGGAATTTAAAAATAATGAGGGAGAGAAAATGATCCTTACAAATGGATGACCTTTGGAACCACATTGGCCTGTATGATTCTGTGCCACTTCAGCTCCCCTTTTCTGGCTTTGATGCAGAGAAGCATAGTCCTGATTTGTTACTCAAGTGTATTCCCTGAAACAATTACAAGAGTGAGTCTTTGCAGGAGGAAGCTACCTAAATACCAAGAAAATAGTAAACTCACATTAATTATTATGACATTTATAGGAGGACACACAAATGAACTCTAAAGATTAATTTTAACTTTACCCTTAGCAGCTTCAGTGCTGACTTGAAAGTGCATTATTATTTGCTGTCTAACTGAAAACTAACAGTCTCAAGCTTGTGTGTAGCTTTTGCACAGTAAAAAGGAACTTGCAGTATTAGGATCAAATGAAATTCGCTTTCATATAAGAAGTCATTCATTGCTTTGTGATAATAGCTCAGCCTTTGGTCTGTCTTCTAATGTATGGATTGGGGTCAATAACCTCTGAATGATTGGCCTCCTGCCATGGTGTGAAATAGAAAATGAAGCGAGGGAAATGCCACTCTGAGATTCCAATGAGATATTTTAATTGCAGACTGGTGAAAATTCTCTTATTGAAACAATGAACTGCAATGGTTCAATATATCCTACATATATTGTAGCAATACTAGCTTGAAAAATAATGCAGTACCTACCTAAAAAAATGACATATTTAGGAGGGGGCAAGGTACAAATATGACTAAAAGGAAATGTATAAGAGATGTGCAGATGGCATTTAGTCATATCAGGGAACAAAGACAAACTTTCATGTTGAATGGGCATTTTAGCAATTACTTAGAGGCCAGTATTACACTGTACATTCCACCTTGACATCGCGTTCCCTTTGCCTCTTATTGTACTAATCATATAATTGTTGGTGAGGATTTGGTGTGAGATATAAGGCCCTACCTACTACTGGAGCAGGCACATTTACCCCAGCATACATATGTCAATCACTGAAAGTTTACATTATATAAATGAACAAAATCATTCTTGAGGTGAACCACTGGAAAGAAGCAGGAGGCCCAAATCTGCCTGTCTGAGGACACAGCTTGGGCATATTTCTGAGGTGAGGTGTGGCGACTGACAATTAGGAGGTAACTATGAGAAGGCAGTGGGTTGTCAGCCCAGTGTCCGTTCAGAAAATGAGAACATGCTAAGCTGCTGAGTCTAGGTGGATTGTTCAAGAATGAGGAGAAGGTGAATTTGGTTAAGCCCGCAGGGTCTGTTGGGCTAGTTCCCTTGGGTTTAGTGTCCCTTGTCTTTGTGCAGTGCTCATTTTCAATGGATGGTAGACATGTGCTTCTTATGGAACTAGGGCATAGATCCAGGTTGAAAAAACAACACCACAATTCCCTGGCCATATGAAGATTCCTCTTACTGTCAGAAAATAAAATATATGTTTCTATTAGCAATGAATAATAGAAACTGGAGGTTGAGAACCACATTGTTTCATTCTATTAAGGCCAATAAACTCTGGAACAAAAGGACAAGGGGAAGCATTTTACCTTGAAACCTTATTATTTTGCTCGTATTGTAAGCAGATTTGAAGACAAGACAGAATCGTAGTCCAGCAAGCACATTTGTTCAATAAAGAGGCTTATGAGAGATTCTCAGGCTAAATTTATCAAGAATCTATAATTCCTACCATATGTATCTATACTGCAGCTAGTAGAAATCATCTCCAAATACTCTGCTAGAATTACTTCACTGGAACCAGATTAAAAAAACGAAAAACTATGTAAGTAAATGAAATCTAGTTTGTATAACCATGAAACAAGATTTTTTAAAAAGTCATATCAATCTTAACAAAGTTCAGAATATTATATTTCAGAGTGCTTTTTATAATCTTTTCTGTAAACAAAATTATTAATATATTTAAGAAAAATCAAAACTGTGGATCATAATATTACGTATGATATTATGATTATTCATAAATTACAAAGAAATGTAATACTGATAAAATATACTAAGATTTCCAAAAATCTGTTCAGTTTTGAAACACAAGCAACATATTCACTCACATGCAGTTCATTATATGTCTTTTATATTTCCAGGGACTCTGCAGTTTGCAAAGTAATTTGTAGATCCGACACTTAATTTCAGGATTTGTCAATCATGATAACACTTCATCATTAAAAACAGAAATGAAGTGACAAAAAAAGTAAAAAAGTTTTCTGAAGGCACAAAATACATGAAATGGCATCAATTTTCTAAGCTAAGTTATCTTAAAGTCAAAGAATTAAACCCTTCCAGTTTCACACTGGGAGTCATCAGTGTTCCAAGACACCATCATTTAGATACTGAGGGTCAAGCTGGCTCTGCACCGGTGTAACTCAGAAATCAACACTCAGCCTGGGAAGAAACTGCCTAGTTTTGCCAACTTTGTCAGACATCAAATCTTAAATGAGCTTGTGCCTCTCTCAGGGCCTATTTAAAAGGCCTATGCCTTTTACAGTTTTCCCAAACCCTTCGTTTTTCTTATTTTTATTTCTTAAAAGACACACTCCTATTGTATAACTTCCTTCCTACAAACTTACTGAAGTTTCATTCCAACAGTAGTCCAGATTACTGGTGGAAGTGCACAGCATTAAAGGAAGCTGGTTATCATCTCCAATTATTTCTTTATCTTAGCATGTGGGCCCTAGGCTGTCTTATGCAGGAGTCCCATTCAATTAACACATGGATAATATATAGGAACTTTTTTTTTTTTAAATCAGAAGACAGCTCCTTTTAAAAAAAATTCTCAAATAAATCTCATTTAAGTCATTTGATATCAAAGCTTTTAAAAGTACTTAAGATTTAATCTATAAACATTCATTTATATTGTAAGTCAACGTGACCATATGGACATGCAATACACAATAAAGAAATAGGTAAAAATACAGAAAAAAAGCAATAGTAGTCATCTAGCTATTAATTACATTTATTTACTAACTTCCAGAAAGCCCCTTTCCCCTTGAGAGTATCTTTATTATTTCCATGGTTATCACAACTAATCCTTAGTCTTAAATTTACCTAAGTCTTCCTAGTCCTTAAAAATGAGAATCAAGTGTCATATTCTAGTACAAACTCTCAATGTTGAATGTGATGATGTTGTGTATTCATAATGTACCAATGGAGATTAAATAAAAAACATCATTGACTTTAGGATACATACTTTCAGATGATTTTTTATACCCACTCAGTCTGAAATAATACCTAGGAAAGGTTAATTAAATTTGTCAAGCTTTCCCTTACTATTTTACTTCAGTACAGACTTCAATCATTTTTGTCAAGAAAATCTTGTAGGGCAGGAATTCTAGTCTTCAAATTATTCAAAAAATTTTAAACCTGAGCTTTCTGATCCTAATTTCTCTAGTTGTTCTAGATTTCAAAATATTTCTCTAAAAAACAGAGATGAGTAAACCTCCAATGAAGTTGTCTTGGTATAGAGGAGACAAATAGAAATGGGGTAAGTGAAAAGCAGACTTATAGGTTGAAGTATTGTATCTACTTAAGTATTATAGGATGGAACTACAGGAAAATGCATTTGAACATTATGGGTTAATTTAATGGCAATTAGCCTCATTACTTGTTAAAAAATAAAAGGACATAATAGGGGTGATGCCAGCTCCTGTCTGGGTAATCAAAAGTTATTATTGTTCCCTGATGAGGACTCAAACCTAGACTGTGCTAGAGGCAACACAGCATCACAACAACTGTCACTCCAAGGAGCTGCAGGAGAGGCTACTGTGGCAGGAGGAGGGGCAAATCATTCTTCAGAAAACTTTATTTTACTAACAAATTTAAATTAATTTTGCATATTCACATAAAAAAGTTTTCACTTGCACATTTTATGCAAATTTTATGAAACAATAGTCCTTAAAATGTTCTCTTTTCCCATTTTTGTCATTCTTACATGAATTTAGAAGTTAGATCATATATATATCATATATATTATAATATATATATATATATATATATATATATATATTAGCAAGAACAGCTGAAATATTTTAGGCAAAATTGTGAACACATGAGCATAGGTATTACAGAAAGTTAAATATTATATGTAAAACTAAGTGGTCATAATCAGAAAAAAAGCCATAACAGTATAAAAATTGCATGAGAAATACATGTTAAACAAGAATGGAAGAATCATGAGACTCTACCAAAGCCTGAAAATCATGGAAAAAGTTTGGCCCTTTTCAGGCTATTTCCTTTCTGATTCTAATACATACTGCTCCATGACGTAGTTGAAAGTCTCCAGTTTTGGAGACTCCTGTGAATACTTCTATGTATGGATCGAATGAAAATTTCCCACTGCTTAAGAATTCTGATGAGGCCAGTCAGAAGTATACACAGTAGTCATTTCATTAATATTGAAATTGGAGTATAATTGTAGAAATGAAAACAAAACTTAAGAATGTAAGCAGAAAATGCCTAATTGTTCTTAGTTATTGGCTATCCCCAAACCCAACATTCTCCAAAGAGGCACAAACCAAGACTTACTTTTAGCAGTTTAATATTAGACATCCTCACACCATCACTCCCACAATTAAGGAGAAACTCAAGAAAGGAATAGGAATATCGTCAATTACAGAAAAGTCGCTCATGAACTTAGATGTTTTCCAAACCCAGAAGCCTTTTTTGTTTTTAACTGGAAAAGTGAAATCATATGCTTTAGTGGTCACATTGTGCAGTGGACAGTCCAAGAGCTGATAGCTGGGATTACAAGTTCTGGAAGCTTCTTGAAACCATCCACCGGCATTTGACACTGGCAAGAAGCTCAAAAGCCACGAGCAGAAGTTCCACTGGACCGCCTCTGGCTGCTGTACAAAAATGACCTTGAACTAAGCCATTTTGCCCACAGTGCAGTGTGCCAATCACTGACATAAATTTGCAAAGAAAGAGTTTATTCATAAGGCAACTGAGCACAAATAAATGAAAAAAAATCAAAAATAAGATGTGGGGGAAGTTGGGAGTTTGAACCATTAGGGCAGGTGACTGGAGGTGAACTGCGGTTATAAATACCAAAAGCAGGTAAAGCATATTAAGAGTAACCGTGGTGCAAACCTGTGCAAGTGGGTTACACTCAGGTGTTTGCTACCATTAAAAGCAATAAAATATTCACCATCCCTAGTGTGGAAGGTTGATTCAGAACTTAAAAGCAGGTGACACAAGTATGTAGGATTTATTCAGGCTCTCTCCTTTTCCCATCAAATCCATAAATTCATTTTTCTCTTATTGAAGAATATTCAGATTTAGAGCATTAATGAGTAAGACCAAAGATGAGTTTTGAGTAGTGATTTTATATTTATCTTTAACGTAGAATACTTTGATAGAAAAATTATGATATGGATGTGTTCCATGACATATACATTACTTTTATACTAAGCTACAACTAGCAAAATCAGAAGGAGAGTTTTATTTCTTGATTTTTTTTTCCAGTCTTTTTGTATTAAGGTCTTTCATTGTGGTTTTATTTTTTAAAAAACTGATAAGACTGTGATAAACTCTTAAATAATGACTGGCCTTACATTAAAATAACTGGGATTATGACTAGAATTTTAAAGGAAGAGAAACCTTGAGTTACCATCTAAATGATGTACGCTGTGCTTCCCAGTGGTCACAGATACAGATTTAACCTATAAAGAGTTCTGGAAGAAATATTACAGTGTACTATCTTGTGTGGGGTTAACTGGGAAATGCTGGGCCAGTGTCTCTCTAAGGACACTGAGATCTGCCTGTGAACAGGAGACCCTGAAGGCTGTGTAGAGGAGCCTGAGCCTTCAGTTGACCAACTTGATGTACAAGCAGACCTTGTGAATGAAATGAGTTCATAATTCAAGAGTCTGCTGTATGTTCTCACTGAGAGCCAAGTGGAAGGTCCTAGATTAGTAGATTAGTAATTTCACCTGCCACTTACAGAACTAGAGTATATTTCAGTGTGGCTGGTGTTTTCTTACAACAGAACTGGGGATGCTTCCAGAAATGAATATGCATTGCTTTTTGTAGTTTCAAAACTGCTTTCAAGTAGTTTTGTCTTTGTGCTACTATCATAGAATACTGTATACTGTGTGGTTTATTGACATAAATTACTTCCCATAATCCTGTTGGTTTGAAAAAATAACACTAAGGCACCAGCAGATGTGGAATCTGTGCCGGTTACTTTTTTCTCCTTGCTGAGAAAAAAATACCTGTCAATAAAAGTTAGAGGGGAAGGGGTTTCTCGGGCTACAGTCAGTAAGTTTCATTCTATAATTGGCTGACTCCAGGGCAGAGTGGTAGAGGGATAACAGTTCATGGAGGTAGAAGTAGTAAAAACAACAAGAGATTCTAACAGTGTCTTTCTGACCCCTTTATCTTATTCAGACTAATGAGATTATGTTCATGTGAAATCAACCACTTACATGTAGGGATACAGTAATCATATGTTCTTAATGTCAACATCACAAACTCTAGGTTTAGCTGCTTCGAAAATAGCATGAGATTTTTGGAGACATCTAAACCCAAGCCATCATAGGGTCCGATTAGGACACTTTTTTTGACTCAAACATAATACCTCCTCAAGGTTTCCACAAATGACAGAATAAACAAAGTAGTTCTTTGAGTTCTTTATTAGGTTCAGCTTTGCGATCTCATTACTTTTCAAATGTCTACACATAATATTTTCACATTGGTGATAAGGTTTCATTACATGCATTTTAGAAAGACAGAGACATTCAATTCAGTTTTAGATCAAAAGAAAGTGTAAGTGAACCAATGTGTTTGGAGGAGAAAGTGTAACACCTAGCAATGATTATAAATATGCATATATATATATATATATACACACACACACACATATACATATATATGCAAATTATACATTTATCTTGTATTACAAAGTTAGACTATATGCCCAAATTCACACAGAATGCTCACAATGATTTCATAAGTGGATGCCTATTTTCTGTAAAGAATGTTAGTTGGATTACTATATCTATAACTTGATCTTTATTTATTTATTTTTTTTGGTACCAGAGATCAAACTCAGGAGCTTGTGCTTGCAAGGCAAACTCCAGAACCACTGAGCTAAATCTCCAGCCAATTTGAGCATTCTTTATTGAAGGTTAGATTTCTCTCAAAAAATATTTATCCTAGTGCTCCCTAAGAAAAGGGTGGCGTATAACAGATCACCAAGTAGCTCTGTTAACTTACTAGTGGTTGATAATACTCTAAGATAACTTTCAGTTGACAGGCAAAATATAGATACTTCAGTTAAGGTGGAATCATGGATTCTTTTATTTTTATGATTTATTTTATTGTCTTAAATGAAATAATAGTAAGGGTCGAGGATTTAGCTCAGTGGTTCCAGCGCCTACCTTGCAAGCACAACGACCTGGGTTTGATCTCAGGTAACCACATACAACAGGGCCAGGCATGGTGACTCACACCTACCAGCAATCAGAACCATGTACCACAGTGCTGGGCATGGGGCCTCATGCCTGTAATTTCAGCACTCAGGAAACAGAGGCAGGACAATTGCTGTGAGTCTGAGGCTTGCCTGGGCTACATAGTGAGGGCCAGCCTGAAATAGAAAACGAGACCCTGTCTCAAAGGAAAAAAAAAGTAATGATGAAAAACCCTCAATGTACTTTTAAATTGTAGTGTTTTCCAAGGACAAATTCAAGCCTGAAAATTGAAGGAAACTTTCCTTAATAACTCCTTTTGGAAGATATTTGGGAAAGGGAAGAAATAATCCAAGCTGTCCACAGAAGGACTACCTGACTATCCTGATTTTGTGCTCCAGTCAAACTCTTTTGGATCTGTCGCTGTCTTATTCTGTCATGTCCTGTGAAACACACATAACCCACCAAGACTGAGAGTCTTGGATATTTCAAAGACAGTATGAGCCAAAGGCAAAAGTGGGAGGAAGCAAAATGCAAAATACAACCTCTGTTTAACAATTAATAATACAAACCCCTAGGGAAAGGCTTGGGTATAACCTTCCTATATCACATCCTCGTTTTACTTTTCATTAGTCATATAGTGAATCTCTCTGGTCTTATAAGATCTGCTGACATTGTGGGTGTGGGTGTGTGTTTTACAGGACCTCGCTAAAATGGTAGTATGAGGACATCTTAAAATTCTTTCTGTGAAACACCAGTAATGTTTAGATAACAAGCAGACTGCAGAGAATACAGTTTGGAAAATCTCTGCTGGAAATGTTTCTTTAGTAGGCAGTTCTCAGAGTGTATAATATTTCAATATTTAGGTTCATGGTGAGTCTCCAAATAATTAATTAGTAGAGCATGTTTAATAAGGGAAGCTACTTATTTTTGTTTTTGCTTGATTTGTTTTGTTTTCAGTGAACTTTTTAAGCAAGATCACAGAGCTTCCTTATGGCAGCATCCTCCATTCAGAGCACACCAGAAATGATCTCTCATTTCTATTATAAAGCTGTCCCATTAGGTCTGTCTTTGCTTTTTCTTGTAAAATGCGCAGGACCGTGCACTATTCCTCTCCATCATTCTCTACATTTATCTAGTAAGTCTCAAAGAGACCAACCATATCCTGCCAATAGCAGACCCGTCTTTGGCCACCTGTGGTACAAAGGTCCCTCCTGCCTCCCTGCATATAGTTTTTGTAGTCCAGGATATATTCTGGATTTGTATGCAAATGACTTCAACACTGTTAAGAGTTAACATTAAGAATCATATGGGATTTTTTTTAATCAAACATTTTAACAATTCAAAAAACATAAGCAAGAACAAAGTCCTTTCATTTCCAATAACTGATTCTGATTTTTTAGCTTTTCTTTTTCCCACTTGTCCTGTTTATGTTGGCCTTTGACAACTGTCCAACTCTTCCTTTTTCTATCTTTTCCCAGGAACTCTTCTAAAACACCAAAATGGGAGCTATTTCTAAAAGTTCAGCTCTACCATGAGCCAGGTATATGGGTAACAGTGGAATCTAACCATGGACTTGAGTTGTATTAAAAAATTAAAATTAAAGATACTCCTAAATTCAACCATGGCAATCAGATATTCACAGTCTTTATTATTCTTTTGGAAGCACATGATCCAGTGTTACCTGGCTTACATCTCTTCATACAAGTGTCACTCAGAAGCTCAGGTGCTAAGTTCTGGATGACAAAAACAATCAATTGGATGGAGACAAAAAGTGACCTATGATATCTTGCCTTCCACAGTAAAGTTAAAAGTCAAATACAGGACAGAAGAGAAGTACAAAGTCTTCTAACATTCACATTTGCAACATTTCCAAGAAAGCCCAACTCAACTATAATTCACTTATGAAAATGACAACCAAATTTAGAAATTACAGGGAATTTTGGAGATAAACTAGAACTCTGTCATCTCATTTTGCAAATGGAATTAAATTTTAGAGACCTAAAGAAATTCCAGAAATTAGAATTGGATATATGCCCTTTAATTGAACTATGAAACCTAGGAGGACATTAGGAAAAACAATCAGAATAAAAAGGAGACAGAACCCAAATAACCCTGAGGCTGAGAGAATCATGCAGTTAGAGGGTGAAAACTCAACAGACACCTGCAGACAGAAATGTCTGCACGTTACTGTAAACAGAGGGGCACTTGGAAAGTATTCCCCTGCTAATTAAAGAAAACATCAGAAAAATAAAAAGCTTTTAAGTCAGACCAATATGTATGCACTGAATATACTGTCATTAATTTAACTATATAAGGTGAAATAACTTTCAATTTAGATAATTGCTCTTTCCAGTTTGTGGTAGACAACTACTCTTCCTACACTAAATCCTCCTGACTTTTCTTACACTCTTCTGTCTTTTTTCTTATTTCCTATCCCTCAATCAAAGCCCTTGAATCCTTGACTGAACATATTTCAACACTTCCATTTTTAATAGGTACTCACTTTGTGAATGGAATTGTAAAATTAAATGCAGATCAAGGGGTTGTTTCCTGAAGATTTTTCTATTGATAATCAGTTTCTGTTTGCTCTGCTTGTACCTTTTCTCTCTTTATTGCAATTCATTCCTACTTTAGATAACCACATTGGCACTGTACTAAATACTCGATATGCTGAAAATTCTGCTAACATAAGTAAAATCTGGAAGAGAGCATACATAAATTTTGATAGCTATTTTCAAACTCCTGCCAAAACTTCTTTGATATATTCTGGCATCAAAAATGAAGGAGTTGATATTGTAATTAAAGCTATTATTGACACTATGGCACCTGGGTTCACAAACTTCATTTATTCTACAATTCTGGAAAACACAGCCATGTTTGTGCTGTACAGGAAAGATGGCCACAGTCGAGTTTGTCACCCAATGCAGAGTTTTCAACAAAGAAAGTTCTGCAAATGCTTCTGCTATGAGTGAAGTTCTGAATAAAAGTGTTCATGAACCGAGGCCCCACTGGAAAGGTCTTCTTGTGTGCAAAATAGCAATAGCACTTTCATAGCACCATCATCCTATAAATAAAGAATAAAATTCTTAGAATGCAGATATTTTTGAGATCTTGATGGTATCAACATATTATTTATATCCTTCACCTTCCAGTAGTGCTTTAAATAAATACCATCCTGCCTTCCATTCTTTCCTACACCACTGGCTATTGTAGTGGATATTTGCTTGGCTTTTATTATTGTGCTACCAGGGCAGGGCATCAATTCTTTGAGCCTTCACAAAAGTAAAGAGAACAGTACACCTGAGAAATCTTGGAGCTCAATGAAATTTACTCTTACTTTTCCAAGGTTTTCAGTCAATGCTTAAAGTTCTAAATTCCTATCATGATTCAGTTATGGACACAGTCTCTGTCAGTCTCCTACTGTGTGTGGGACAAAGAAGCCTGTAAAATGACTGTATTTACTTGATCTCAATGGTTCCTGGGGAAAAATAGGTATAAAATAACAAAGATATTTTAGAACTTTTCTAGCATATTTTTAGAGGTGATAATCTAAATAAAGAGGAAAAAATTACATGAATAAACTAAAGTCTATTGAAACATCATACACTACAAATGAAAGCAGCTAGTTTGAAGGCCATCAGACAGGAAAAAATACTGATGCTCCAGTTTAAACTGTCACGAGAGGGAATGCTGCCTCACTTAGGAAGGGTCACTGTCTCCTGTCTTTGGGCCTTCAAGTAATGGATTGAGGCCAACTATTATTACAGAAGATAATTTGTTTTACTTGCTATGATAAAGAGAATAGCCTAGCCTCTCCCCTGTTTGTGTTTGTTTGGGTCTTTCCACTTGCCTGACAATTAACTATATCTAGGTGATCACCCTAAGTCCCAGATTGATAATGCTCCTACATCTTAGCCATAGTGTTCTCCCCACACCTATAGATCAATACACAAGTCTTAGACCGCCGAGGAGGAAGACAAAACTTAAATAGTAGATAAAACACTAAGGGCCATAACTAATGCCCTCTGGCACCTTTCCCTTAATCTTTCCCTCCTTTTTAATTATTTTTTCCCCTGATGACTCTGTTTCTAAGGACAATGGTTTTGCTGCATCCTGTTTCAGTGAAACTTTCTCCTCACCAGACCCACGACAGCCAGGTATGTTGTGTTACATGCTGGCATCACTTGAGTAACTGCTCTTGTTATGCTTCCATAGTTTCTGTATAAAAGGAGCAGTATTACCCCTGATCTAGGATCAGAATCTGGAGTCTGACTACACCACATCAGCCAGCTTCATAAAGCCTCGTTCCTTCACTGCTCCTGAGTGTCACCTACTTTCCTGAGACACTGGTAAATCTGAAATTGCTGGAACTGCTGTGTTAATTTAGATGTTAATCCCACCATAAAATACCTTTAGAGAAATACTGAGAAATGTAAAAGTCTCTCACCTACAGTAAATCATATAAGATGACAGAATTTCTCCATATACTGAAACTTTTTAACTAGCTGAAGTCCAGCCAAGAAACATACATATGTAGAGCAGCTACAATTCTTCAGTAGTAGATTGACTTTGGGATATTTTGGAGATAAGAGAGATCTCCTACCTCTAGTGGAACTCTCACCAAAAACTGCACTTTCAGGAACACACAGTGCTACTTCTAGAAAAGTAGCTATGTAATTTCAAAGGTTATGTAGAAAGAGATGATTTAGAATCTAAAAAAAAATCCTTTTATACTTCATTACATATCATAATTCACTTTAAAAGAAATAGGATTGTGATCTTAACAACTTTAAAAAGTCATTCTAAAGTAAGGATATTTAGCTCTTGGTTTTAAAAAATTGTAGTCTTCATACAGATCATCTCTGGCACTGTTCAAGTTTCTTCTTGGTGACATCATATGAGTATAAGTAGTTGATAGTTAAGCTTCTCTGTGAAATTATTCATCAGGCAAGAGGCACATTGATTAATGCTTTTGATCGGTGTTGGTTGGGAAGTTTTCAAAACGACAGCTATGGTTATTTGGAGGCCTTGGTTTTTGGTCAATAGTATAATCCTAAAAAAGAAAAAAGAACGCTATGAAGGTGGAAAATGCTCATGAACTAGAACCTCAAGAGCTTTCTGAAGACCATCATGTTTTATTCACCCACCAGCCAGGAGCACTATCTGAGGAAAAAAAATTAGAGATGTAGAGGCATATAGGAACAGTGGACATTTTCTCAAGTAATAATGGAGGGCAAGAAGGCTCCTAAGGGGAGATTTAAACTAGTTAAAAATAAAAACCCACAGTGTAATTCAGCTCATGTTTAATGGTCTCAGAACTAGAACATGAGGGCTTAGAAGAGTCCTAGTGTAAGTCTTAAAGTATGAAAGTCCAAAAGCCTGAGAATCAGGGCTCCAATCACTAAATATCTTGGTGAAAATAATGAATTCTGTTTGGACAGTTCCTTACCAACTAGTTCTTACCTACCTTGACAGAATGATCTTCTTTGCCCAGTCTATTGATTTAAGTGCCAATGTCTTGCATTAGCACTTAAACACCATCACAGGCACACCCCAAAATAATTTCTATCAGCTATCTGCATATCCTTATCCTTAATCATTTTGACATATGCGGTTAAATACCATATCAACACTCCATCACATTTGAGTGTATTTTAGTTATAGAATGTCTTTTATCAGGATGCATTAAACATTCTATCCACAAACAGCTATGGCAGTTAAAGTCTCTAAAATACTGCTTCATTTTGTTTAAAAATGCAACATTTTTACTAATGTTCAAGACACACACATTACAAAAAAAGCTACAAAGCACTATCTCTTAATCAAAAATCCCAATTCCCTTATAAATTCAATCTTCTGAAAGGTTAAAAGAGTAAATGGAATTCTCAAATTGAAATTAGCAAAATTTTCATAAATGCCTGGGCTCATTTAGCCAAAGCCTCTCCTATTTACTCTATGGTCATATGGTCTCTTCTTTAAGGGACAAACCATCTGTCCTAATATAACTTGGTAACTTGATGGCCCATATTCCTGGGGATTTCATCTATAATACCAGTTGCTACTGCACTTCACACAGAGATGGTGAAATACTGACAACGAATTGCACACCAAAGCAAGATACTATGGCCGCTATCCACGAGGGCTCTCTCAGATGCTGTACCTAGGTCATGGTTGGTCCAGGTTCTAAACCACAAGCTGGAAAAAAAACAAAAAACAAAACATGTTCCATATAAATGAATCACTCTCAGTTATTCAGTTACAGAAACAAAAAAAAAGAGTAACATGCCAACCAATACTGACTCTTCGTCTCTTACACTTGTTGCCGATTATAGGTGGTAGGTCAAAACATATTTATTTTAATAACTTTATAGTATTTCCCAAAATAGGCACTTTTCATACTATTGTAAATTGCTGGTTGACAAGAAATTGCCATCTATCACTAGACTCCATGACAAAAAACCTGAAATTTTCAGTTTCCTCTGCGAGAAAACAGAGAATTACAGTTGATAGTGCTTCTACTTGCATTTGTAGGGGTAACCAACCTAAATTAATCTCTTTTCCAATCAGAAAAGAGTTATTACAGTATATAGATAAAAATGGACATAATTTCAAACTCAAAAATATTCAGATTATCATCAGATAAATAATATATGGAAAAGACTAACAGAGATTCTTTTGCTGAGGCTTATAGCTCATGTATTTCAGAATAAATCTTCTAAGAATTGTTTGACCTAAACGGACCTGACATCCACAGATCACTAACAGTGGAAATTCTGATATAGACTTGAGCTCAAATCTGAACCTTCTCTTCGCTACTAAGGATACTACCTGGGGAAATTACCTATTCACCATTTATGAAATCAGAGGAATTTTCCCCTCGTAGACATCATACAAATAAAAGATACTTCTGAAAAAGTATCAATCAATAAGTATAAGAAAAGTTAATGATACCACCTCTTAGCTAGATGGAATATCTATCAATCTTAACTCATGAGTGGTGACAAAATACTGATGGATCAGTGCTTTGCTCTAGAGTTCTTGTCAGCTTGTCATGTTGGCACTTGTGTCATCACTACTACTTCTTGTACTTTGATCAATGAAATAAAGATGAGATTGGCTTTGGGGGAAAACACTATTTAGTATTTTTCAAACATTTGATTTTGATTCTTAAGAGCCCTGGAATATTTTTTTCTTGATCTGAGTGAGGAAAAGAGGACTGAAAGCATGATTCTGGGAAAATGAACCATCTTTGGCTCTGTCACAGCATTCGTGTTGCTGGCTTGTGTCCTTTTATTCACATATTTGGAAGTTTCAGTGAGGCCACTCCTAATCAGCATAGAAACCAAAAGACTCAGTGTCTTGCAGCACAATTGACCGGGAAGATAATTTAAAAACTTCTCAGTAGTAAACACTTGGGTTTTCACTTTTCCTTTATTGTTCAACTTTTTTGAGAGACCTATTGAAAAAGGAAAAGAGAAAATGAATGTGAAAGTGATCAATGACCAGATTATAAATGGCAGTGGGAATATGACTCAGACTGAAACATTTAGCTAAAAATGTTAATCTACTATTTTTAAGAAGCATAATGGAAAGTCAGCTAAAAACTAATCTGCTCAAAATGTCCAGAACTTGGTTAATAGGAGGCAGAATATTTAGTAATTGTTAAATTTTGCTTTATAAACATCTATAAAAAGGCAAATATGCTCTCCAAGATGGTAATATCAGACCCTCTACTTTCTAGTTAGCCTGGCTATATCTTCTCCTCTTCTATAGGTGTCAACTATACCTAAAGCTTTCCCATTTTTCTTCCGTGAAGCTGTCTCTTGTCTGTCTTGAGTGTTTACCAAACTGTAAAGTGATGGTACCTGACTCCTTTACCGTAGCGACATCTGAATAAATATAACCTTTGATTCTTCCCATTTGAGGATGCTTCATCTATTTTTCCATTGTGCTCATAAAACCATTTTACTTCATCTATTGGGTGCTGTACGTCTAAGCTAGTGTTTATTCTATTGCTTTTGGAGATGTTTCTGTGGTTGTCATATATAAAAACAGATGATATTATTTTAAAGAAAACAAAAACAGGAATGTAAAAGTCAGAAGGCTTAAATTTCAGTCTTATTTCTACTAGTTTTGTGTCATCAATTTCTCTTTATGGACCCGAAATTTATTTATTTATTTATTTATTTATTTTTTATTTTTTATTTCATTGGAAGACCAATGAGAGTGTTAGAATGAATAATCCTAGGCAATAAATCGGTCTTGGGAGTGGTGCTAGCTCCAAGTACAGCTTTCTTGATATGTTGATTTAAGTCTATGGTTCTCTCTCTGTTGCTTTCATTCTCTCTCTTCCCCCCCTCACACAACACACACACACACACACACACACACACACACACACACACACACACACACACACACATTTCCTACTTTATCTGCAGTAATTCTTAATATGGCCAAGAATTAATTAACTAATTAATTACTTTTAAAACCTAGAGTCATTATCAAATACCATTTAGAAATTGCCTCCAAGTGTATAGCTGTAACTAATTAATTTGATCTCTAATGTCCTGCCAAGCATACCTCTCAGATTACTTGACAAAGAATACAGGATTCCTGCATGTGTTCATAAATAATACGTGCATTCTTATTAAAATACAATTTGGATTATGAGAAAGTTTAATTTGTTCTCTTTTCCTTCAGAAACTTGAAGTAAAGAGCATTAAAAAAATGATTCCCTAAGCCCTGACAAAGGAACTTGATTTATTTTGAAATATCAGTCTATGCCCAGAGTCTGTGAACTCACTTGTTCTATTTTTTCCCAATTCTTTGTGTTTCTCAATTACAGAAATGTAGGACAGAGTAATATGAATAGAAGATAAATATAACACAGCCCATTGTTTCTCAAAGGATGACAATTTAAGGGAGTTATCTTTTTAAAAAATTATCTTTATTGGTACATTATGAATACACATCATAATCACATTTAACATTATGAGTTTGTACCAGAATATGGCATGACTTGATTCTCATTTTTTTCCTTTTCCCCCCACCCTGCATCCCCCTGGCCCCTATATACACAATCTCTGTTTTCTTTTTTCTTTATTATTACCACATTCGTTTTCCCCTCGTTATTTACCCTTACACCCTCTTTCCTTTTAAATATCAATTACACTTAACAGGCCACACTACAGCTCTCAAGCTCAGCTGCTGTCCCAGTTGTTCTTGGGGGGCTGACAATTTATGCATTTACCTCTCTGAATATTAAAGCTCTTGTCAATAAAAACGGGACAAAGAATCCCTGAAAATAATAATTCTCTCTGTTTTACAGCATTTCTTGAATCTGAAATAATGCAAAACATAAAAATTATATTGTAAGTTACAATATATGCTACCAATTGCAATCAATAATTTCATTATTATTTTAACATAGAAGTAGGTTGAATTATACATACCATTCTGAGGGTGGATTCCTATTAGTACATTCAGTGATTTACTTGACAAAAAGTGATTAGCTATTCAAGCCAGCCAGAAGATTGAAATTTAAACAAAACAAAACAAAAAGTATACAATGAAATTCCTAAATTAGTGGAAAAGATCTGGATCTGATATAGATAGTTTGAAAAGAAGAAAGAAAGAAAGAAAGAAAGAAAGAAAAGAAAAGAAAAGAAAAAGAAAGTGGAATGGAATGAAATAATGAGAGTAAAGAGAGGAATCTGAGCCAGCAGAGTGAGAGTCTGTATGTTCTAGGCTCCAAGCCCTGCTATGATTTCAAAGTTGCAAAATCTGAACATGGGGGGAATTCACAAAAACCTGTGAAATTTATAAGCAATGGAAGGTGAGTGAAATATAAAAACAGCCCAAAGAGAACATGGTTATTATTCAATATTGATGTGTTTTCTAATTTTTATATCAATAATAAGGCCACTTCAGATGTAAAGGAGAGAAAAATAGTATGAATACACAGAACAGAAGCTATCAGAAATGTGTAAGGACAAGTCTCTTATTTCAATCATGTCACATAGAGCAAAGTAAGATTTTCAGCCACAACAATTATATGGATTTCATCACTGGGATTAGTTTAAATATCATACACATACCTGCTATTTTCTTAGTGTAGGAAACAGAGTAAGAGGCTGCAGCCAGAACTCTCATGGCAAGTTCCAGTCTCCTGTGAGTTCCACAGCAAAAGGATTAGCAGTCAATAAAATTCAGTTAGAGAATATATTTTGGTTATCCAATGCAGAGTGACTTTAACTTTAATAATGAATACTTCAAAATTGCCAAGATTGTATTTTAATATTCTTAGAAAAAGAAAAAAAATACTTAGAAGATGATAGATATGTTAATTTGTCTTATGTAACATCTCTACAATGCATATATATATTTTAAAATTCACTGTACCCCAAAATATATATTATTAAAATGATGACATGTACATGTACACATATGAAGAATTACATTTTATTTATTCATACATATATGCATTAGTTTGATATATACTGAAGAATATATACCTGTATTAATTAGGGGATGTTAGAGTAACAGAATCAATATAAAATGTAAGTAGAATTATACAAAAGGACTTATTATGTAGATTCACAGATCAAGAGTGGAAGAGGCACAATATGTCTAGAGAATGAGATATAAAAGAATCCATGATGTTCATGTGTACAGGAGAGCCAGAGAAGGAAAAGGCAGTGAAGACTAAAGGTCTGAGAGTTCACTATTGCTACCAGTGGAAGTTTGCAGCACAGAACTAAAGAGTTTGCCTCCAAAACTCAGATTCTGCCTATAAAAATTTAAAGCTAATGTCCAAAGGCCATGGTCAAGACCAGAAGTCCTAAAACACAAATGAAACAACCAAAAACCAACCAACCAACCAATAAAGACATGAAAAAAGGATCAAAGCTGCTAGGTGACACAGAGAAGACTAACCTAAAATTTGCTAGAGACAAATTAGAAGACAGCACAACTGGCATAAAAGCAAAACAACTTTACAAATTTGGGAAAAGAATGTAACAAACAGAAAAATGAGACATACAATATATACATCATTGTTGCTGTTATGCATTTTCTCTACATGCAACTCTATGGATTATCATTGTGTCATTCACAGTGCTTTAATCCATACCTGCAGAACTGAGTGCTGAACCAGTTACCCTCCCAGCATCCCCCTCTCCCAGAATACCAGACTGGGCTAGATCTCAAGATGGAGGCAGAGGCCTATGTATGAACATGCTCAGAGTGTATCACTGAAAAGCAGACACTGAGGAAAGAGATCTCTATCCTAGCACAATATCTTTCCTGAGAACTTCAGCACAAAACACAACAACAGATGCAATAGAAACATGAGAAGGCAAGGGAATAAAATACCTACACAAGTTTCCAACCACCTGAAAGCCAAACTATGAGTTAAAAGCAAGAAATAGAAACCACACAACCAAGTAACAGAGACAAGACAGCAAAAGAGCATAAAACTCAGTGCTTTGCAAGCTCGAAGTAGATGCACTTAGATGGATAATGAGTGTTCTAACCCAAATGATCAGAGAAACAGAGATGACATTAATGAAATGCCAGCTGAGTTTATTAAAATAAATGCACAAATCCAACAAACATACACAATCAACAACGAAAACTATACGCCAATCTCTTAAATGAACATAGATGCAAAAATCCTCAATAAGACACTGGCAAAGAGAATGCAACATATCATCAAAAAGACCATACATCAAAACCAAGTAGGATTCATCCCAAGGATGCAGAGATGGTTCGATGCACACAAATCAATAAATACAATGGGTAACCAGAAGCATAGAAAACATCTTCATATGATCTCAATTGATTCAGAAAGACTTTGATATCACTTAACATACATTCATAATAAAAATCCTAAAGAAATAGCCAGAGAAAGACCTTATGTGAATTTTATTCAAGCCAATAATTATAAACCAATGATAAATAACAATTTGATATAAAGAATTAACTTATTTATAGGAAAATTGATGCACACTGAGATCATAATCTTAAATAAAATAAATCAGATGCAAGTTGAAAAATGTACTGTTTCATTTATGTGAGAAACCCAAAATATTAATATACAATAAAATAAAAGAGATATTTAAAAAGATACACATTTAACTATTTACTAGAGAGTCTAAAAATGAAAATAAAAACTAAAGCATCATGTAACTAAAAACAGGAAGAAAATAGGAGAAAACAGTAATTTTATACAGAATAGAACTCAAAGGCAAAAACATTAAATATAACAAGGAATACTTCTTAAATATTAAAGCAAGGATTCAGTATGAAGCTACATTTATGAATACCCATGTACCATATAATCAACTACTATTATGACTGAAAGCTGTATATTATGAAAATAACACATGAAACTATTAGCAAATTGCTCAGTTTAGTACCTCACTCTCAGCTCAAGAAATACTCTGGTATCACAAAAGTCAATAGAGATGGTAGTACACAAAACAGAAGTTGTACATATACATCAAATAACATTTTGTAGAATGATTACTCATTCTTCTCAATTGCCCATAGCCCAGTAATAAATATTGCTTATCTTTTAGGTAATGAATAAAATACTAGGACTGATTTGCACTTTAGAAATCTTATAAAAAACACTCTCATTCACAATAAAGTTAAACTGAAAACTGGTGATAAAAACAAAGCTCCTACTCATAAGCTTATAAATTATTTTGTTTACCAGCTTTTGAGTAAAAGATGAATGTAAAATTCAATTTCAAAATTTTAAAAAATATAACAATAATAAATTGTATAATAGAATCTAGTTTGTGTTAAAGCAGTTTTAACCTTATGAGCTCAGAAAACTGGAATGGTAAACACAAAGTAAAGTAAAAAGTGTATACGCACAAAATTAAATAAGAAGAGAAAAGCAAGAACTAATGAAATACACAGTACAAAAAATAATAAAATTTTATTTTCTATCAAAATTGATAAACTACTTGTTAGGAGCCATTCTCCATAATTTTTGGGAAAACTAACTTCACAATTAAATTATGATTAAGCCTCGTCTTCCTGACTACAGGCTCGCTGTGATGTGTGGAAACATAACTCCGTTTTGCCTCATGTCAAACCTGAAACTTCAGTGATCCAGAATGTTGTGACGCTTAAGATGAAGATTGTATCAGCTGAAAATGTCCTGATTCCTTAGTAGTAAGATAAAGGTTTCACCTGTGGAAGGGCAAACTCCTAATCAGTTTAACTCATCCTACCTGCCATTGTAAGGATGTCTTAGCTCATTTTAGCATCTCATCAGCATAAAATCTTCCTGGTCATTTGATATTAACCACTCTCCAAGACATCTAATACTTCCTCCAATTATAAGATAAATTTAAGGTTATCGTTGCTCTCTAAGTCATCTTTACTCCCTATGAATCCCCCAAATACCAGCAACCTTGGAGAGCCTTTATCTCTGCTGCCCATAGCAGCATTGATTAGGGCAGATCACAACTTCTGTAAATTTTGTTTCCTGTTTGAGTTTTATTTGTTTGTTTGTTTTTTAATTCAACTTGTGCTGTCAAGGCTCATAGGACACCAGGATTCGCTGCAGTGGTTCTGGTAACATGCCCTTTCCTGGTTCCCTACAACTACTAATAATTCTGATATAATAGAATGAAAAAAAAAAAGATAAGAAATGAAAAAAAAAATAACAGAAACAAATCCTTTTCAAAAAGTAATAAAAATCAAATATGATACTTGCATGTAAGTGGGAATTTTAAACAAATCTAGGTTAAAGAGTTATCTACTCAGACTAATACACATTATCAGCTTTGTTTCTAGTGGACTTGGAAAACTTGTACAGACAAATAGCCATAAAAATAGAGAAAACTGTTAGAGAGCTCTTCCATTAAAAGAAGAAATAGATTAGGCCTGTATGTTTTCATAGAAGTTTATGAAATTTCAGAAGACCAGACAATACTAATGGTGTTTGAATTATTCCAGGGCATTTAGGTAAAAGTAATAAGCACAAGCATGATAACCTAGATATTAATTAAATTTATTGCCTAAAAGAAAAGTTAGAGAAAAGGAAAAATACAGGGTAGAATGAGAGTAGTATAATCGCGGCAAGGAAGTTACTCTCTTTGCTAAGTAAACTTTTTAGACAACTCTGTCTCTTAACAGCCAGAGTAATATTTTATGTATTAAAAAATAAATGAACAATTATAAGCAATCTGCACACAGGGAGACTCAAAATATAATTTGAACTGTAACTAATGAATCTGCTTCTATGAATACTGCGGCTACAGTGAATCAATTGGGAGACCAAAGCATTTATTTAAGTCAGTTGGAAAATAAGATTTGCTTCAACATTACAAAGGCTAAAGACAAAATAACAAATTCTTTCATAAAGTAAATTATTTTTCCCAGAGGTGTTAGCTAGCAATTTTGAAACTAATTTATATGTTTACGGATATTGAGAAAGCAAATAAATGGCAATAGAAGCTACATTTCTCAAATTAGGGCAGATATAGGTACTCATTTAACCACATACCCACTCGAGTATTTACATACGAGATGATCAAATATTGTATATATTTTCTTGAAATTTGTAAGATAATACAACAGGAAATATTAAAAAATGACATTTTTTTTCAAATGTATTCAATACAACTGACTGAAATGATGCCCGCCTAACAACACTGGGATAGTCAGTATGTGCACAGAATGCCATACAAGTGGTGCTCAGGTAAATTGTTAAATGAATTAAATAACAAAAAAAGGCAAGGTTAGAATCAAACCTGTAGTTTTATATTGAAACCAATCATCGTTGTAAATTCATGATTTTTAAGTTTTTAGCATACATATGCTCCTGCATTTACACTAGAGTTATATTCTAATTAGCTCGTTCTAAATTGAACCACAAAAATGCATTCAGGATATCTTTTTTGAAGGTCATAGCTTAGAAACACAGTGCACTGTCCAGTACTGTTTGCTTTCATAATCACATGACTAAGTTTCACTGCTGCGGCTCCCCATTCGATTCCCTGTTGGGCTAACAAAGAACAAAATTCACAGTATAGTTTCTACTGCATGCCTCTTACTTTACTACAGTTGCAAAATTAAAAAGTTATGAGTTGAACAACTTGAAAAAGAGTCCATATGTATACATGAGTATAGATGTATGCAAGTGTGAGTTGGCACACACACAGACATATATCTTTATCTCCTTAAGTGCACTGGTGTATGTATAAACAAACAAACAAGCAAGCAAACAAACATATATATATTGCCTTAACGCAAAGATAAAATCCTGTCCTTTCAGCACCTTCTACTAAATGCTTGTGCCTTCTTTAACATCTCATCTCATCATTTTCCTATCAATATCTACATGATGTATCTCCTAATATGATGGATAATTGCCTTTGGTAATTATCTTTACAATTTTACTGTAAACTCTGTGTGTATGAAATTCAATCTTTTACTAGTATTTTATTTTATATGGCAAGAAAAACAATGAAATACATCTAGTATATTCCTGCTGAATAGAATTTAAAAAAAAAACAGTTGAGTTCTTTGGAGAAAAATCTTTATGCAAATCGGAGCACCTTTATAAATATTTAACACCTATTTTCAATGTGAATGTCAGGTGCTTTTTGTACTACTGGATAATTGCAGTACAAAGATTGAGAGCATAATCTCTTCTCTTCTTTCTCTTTTTTGAGGTTTAAACATGGAATCCAATTTATGGAGAAGCTAATTTTACTCATTGAAAGTATACAATACAGGAAACAAATGCTATAGTCACAATAGGAATTAGGTAGTGATTAAATAGCCAAGTTATATTCCTAGTTGTTGAGGTTTTTATAACCAAGAGCGTATTATGCTCTGACTACAAAAATTCAGCCATGAATTATAGAATATATTATTCAAGAATTCTTACAAATGGAAATAAATGTACTTCAGATTGGTTGAAAATTCATACATGAATCTTTTTATGATATTTGCTTTGCTTTTCCATAACATCAAATGTCTCATTTAATTTCTTTTTCATTCATTTCTATATTAGTGGTGAGACTATGTGGTAGGCGAAATATAGAAAAATATGTTTAATGAAACTTGTGGTGTGAAAACCCTCTAGAATCAAGATATATCAGTGAAAAGATTTTTTAATAACATTCACATTCATAAAAGCACAAATATTTTTAAATGTTTACACATAATACTTGAACATAACAAGTTATAGATACTGATGATAATATTATTAATATCCATTACTGCATGCATTAACTAAGCTCCCTTTTAACCTATGGGAAAATCACAGAACCCGTATTTAAAACTTCTTTTGATTTTCTTTTTTATTTTGTTTTTTTTTCCTGAGACAGAATCTCATTTTGTAGTTCAGGCTAGCCCTGAGCTCACTATGTAGCTCAGGTGAGCCTGGAACTGATAGCAGTCCTCCTGCCTCTGCCTCCCAAGTGCTGGGATTACAGACATGAGACACCACACCTGGCAAACTTCTTTTGATTTTCTGAAAGTGTCAGTGTTACAGGAGTTATAGAAAGTTACTTTATAATGTGATCTGTGAATACTGGCAAAGACTACACAGCAAATAGCTTTGTCTAATTTATTAGTGAAGTGTAATAATTTGGGAGGCAGCCTGTAGTTGCCTGAGGGATGTTCCTCCTCTACTTGCTGTCCTTTGCTTTTAAACTTGAATTGTAATTAAAATTTAGATATGTCATCTTCATTTAAATCACCAGAAGTGGATGTTGTTTCAAGATTGCCGGGTTTTTGCCTTCTCAGGTATTAGTAATTAGGCATCTTCATCTGGCTATTATTGTTTCTGCATTTCCTTTGGGTATATGTTGACAGGAACCATTTAGAGGATAATCACTTTCCCCTGGGTCCCAGGAATCTGTGAATCAAACCCATTAGAACTAGTTAATGTGTGAATTGAGTTTGACAAATTTGATCTGACCATCTCTAAAAATTGTCATTTTCTTCACGGGATTAATATTATTTTGCATACACTGTTATCCAGTGCTGATGCTGAAGATTTCAGCTTGGACTGAATACACTGGAGAATGAGCCAAAACAATGTTCTCTTACACATGAAAATTATCTCTCCATGGATACACATACAGTAGAATGAACCTTCCAGAAAAGAAGCAGAAAATCACTTTCCAGACCTTAATCACACAACATTTATATGCCTGACCAATATTTTTAATATATTTCCATAATATTTAGAGTAAAAGACAAAACTCCAATCCTTTGGAGAAACAACAATATAAAAAACTCTGCATTGTCTACTCTTTGTTTCTTCTTATCACTTCAATTTTTCAGCCTTTTTGAATTTCAGAACAGTCTTTGAGTAAAACACACACTGTAGCACAGTTTACATCTTCTTGCCGACGTGCTGTATTTCTAATTCTCTACATCCCATATTTTTGAGGTTGGATTTCCAAATGTCCTTCTGTATGTTCAAGGAATCATTTCCATCTATCATAAATGTCTGATAGGATTTTTCAATTAATAGATACTAGATTTTGTCAAGTAATTTCCCCACACAAGTTGATATGACTTTTGCATTTCATTTTTCTTATTTGGCAATATGAACTGATTGATTCCTGAGCACTGAACCAGTTTTACATCCTAACGTGGTTATGCTGCCCAGTTCTTTGTATATGATGCTAGATTTGGTTTGCTAATATAGAAGAAACTTCTTGACTTATAGTGGGTTCATGCATCCCTCCCATCATGAGTGCAAAGTGTCTTAAGGTGAAAATATGTATACTACATTCTATCTCTTTTTTCTGTATTGATTGGTTTGTTTGGAAGTTGGTTTGTTGCTTCATTGATTCTTTCAATTTCCATCTGGGTATGTCACTAAGTGAAGTGAGTGTACATGAAGTTTGAAGTAAGTGGCCCATGGCTGGAATGGGTATCTGTCAATCTCCCTCTTTGACAATGTATTGAGAATATTTCAATTTAAAGTAGCTATTGCTAAATTAGCTTTGTAATCTCACTGTTGCTTTGTATTTGTTTCTTTTATTTTTTTACTCTTTTGCCTTTCATGGATTATTAAAAATGTACAACAGTGCAACCTAACTTATTTATAGCTACATACCTGTTTACAAAGTTTCTGTAGTGTTTCTTTGGATATTGTTAGTTTACTGGTATCAGTATTTCAAGTTTTTAAAATAAAATGTTTAAACTTCACTTCTATATAGGTCCCTGTTTATTCCCTGCTATTCAACATCATAGTTTTGGCCACCTGATAATATTAATTTATTTTATTTCAAGCATAAAATATGATTTAAAATAGCTATTTAAAAGTTGAGTGTATGTCCTTATCTTTTGGTTCTGTCATTTTCCTTGAATTCCAGAAGGATGATTTTGACAATTATACAATTTGTATATCTTAGTTATTGTTCGTACTTGAAAGATGTCCTTTTCCTTTTAAATCCCAGAAAATAAAATAACTTGAAACACCTCTTGCAATTTACACTAGTCTTTTCCTAACGGATCACAGTTTTCTTTGCTCTGGGTTATTACAAAGCTTTTATCTATGATTTTGTATGTGCGAATTTTTCTTAGTTTATCTGAGCTGAAATTTACTCTGCTACTTAACCTATGATTTATGTCTTTTGCAAAGCTAGAAGCTTTTTTAAAATCCATTTTGATATATTTTATCCCATATTTTCTGCCTTTTCTTTCTATAACTTCAGTGATACAAATTTAACTCATGTTATCTCTGTCCTCTGAGTACCGTTCAATTTTTTTCAGGCTATTTTTCTCCTCTGGATTGGGGAAATCTATAATTCTGTCCTGAAATGCACAGATTCCATTCTTTGTCAACTCTATTATTGAATCCATTCAAATTTTTAAATTTTTGATATATTTCAGTTCAGAATTTTATGTTTTTTGAGTGAATTTATTTTTCCTATTTTATTTATATTATTTCTTCCAGATAAATGCATGGTTTTATTACAGTTGCTGTAATTTTTTAAAATTCTATGAAGTATCCCAATCTCTTGTTCCTATTAGTATTTGGACTAGTTGACTGCCTCTTTTGCAAGTTATCATACTCAGTCCCTGCTTTCACACACACACACACACACACACACACACACACACACACACACACACACACACACACACACATTTTCTTCTAGATGTTAAAATGCAAATAGGGGACTTAAGTGCTTCCCAAACATGTTCATGTGTGAAAGCTGTGCCATTTTGTTGATTCTGTCTGCTCAAAACTGCTAGCAGAGACTGAGGACCTTTGTCTAATTCTGCTTTCGTGATGTCTCCAAGGGCAAGTAGGGCATCAGGCCAAAAGCATGAATATGAAGATATTACCCATGTCAGAGCCTTTTTTTTTTTTTGTAACTAATTCTCTTTTCCTGTACCTGCCGCTTTAGATCTCTTTGTCAAAAGGTGCACCAAAGCTTCTTCTTTCTGTTTATTTTGTGGGGGACTATTTATCTTTTCTATGAAACAGGCTCATTTAGGGTCAAGATTTCCTTTTAATCCAAGGCTAGAATGAATGTGCTGGGCTTTCCTCTGTAGCTAAGTCAGAGGTCAAACAATGGTGAAATTGAGAAGCTCTGCTGTACTGTCTGGAGGAAAGCTTCTCATCTATTACAGTGTTCCCCTGATCCTGCCAGGAACCGTAGAGTGGCTGGTTGAGAAGCAAGGTGCCCAGCAGTAACTGAGTTCCATGGCAGAGACACAGCTTCCTCTGTAGTTACCGCCAGTCCATGCTACCAGAACCACAGCCCAAACCCCATCACTGGCCAGGAGGGCCAGCCCTATGCGGATTGCTTACTTCTTTAAATCACTCTGGAAACCATTCCTTCCTCAACCCTCAGCCCCAAGTCCTTGGAAAAATTGTCTTCCATGAAACTGATCTCTTGTTTGAAAAAAGTTGGGGACCACTGCCCTAATGCTTTATCATTCCCCAGCATTAGTCTCCATTAGTAGTCTCCCTCGATTACTGCAAGAATCCTCTTTAGTTTTCTGTTACAAAACTTTCAAATTCTATAAATGTGAATAGCAGGGACAAGTAGTGAAAAATGGGCTTATTTTTGCATCTAGCTCAAAAATCCCTTGTGAAATTCTTTTGAAAATGTAAATAAGGAAATTCATAACAATTATATTAAATCACAGTTTCCAGGCAGAGTTTGCAAATATAAATATTTAGAAAAGTCCCTGGGTGTTTCTGATCAGGAAATAAACAAACCAAGAGGATAAAATAAAACTTTTGACAAATAGCATCACTAGACATGGCAGTCACTTACCTTGAATTATGCAAACTATTCTTTGCATTTTAATAAATGTGTGTGCTTCATAATGTATTTAGCAGTTTTTAAAAACCAGACGTGTACCTAGAGCAATTATGCTATCCCCAGGAACTTATTAATTCTTTCAAGCTAGATATTTCTAAGCCCATTCTATAAATTTCAAAGCAATTAAGGACTGGTGATAAGATATTCCTCTGAGGTTCATTTCACTAAATAATTGCTGAAAAGAGATGAGAGTGAGCAATGTTCAGGTTTACACTTTCAAGTTAACAGAACAGATTGGGTGATCAATAGATTTTAGATTCACATGTGAAGATAGTTCCTCCTGATTATGAATTGTGTATTAACAAACCAGGAGGTCTGAGTTCAGTACAGAAAACTACTATGTGTCATGAGTCTCTGTAAAGAATTTTTATAGTCCTATCTAGTGGGTTCTTAGCTCTGCATTTAAGTTTCAGTAACTAACACAGAAACATCTCAGCATAACTTGTCCTTGATTAATAAAAATTTTAAGTGTAATGATTACTCTGAAAAGAATTGAGGACTGTATCCATTATAATTGTGTTTTTATTCTGCAGGCCTCTCTATTTCATTGGGAAAGAAAGGTAAATCAGTTCCCTTCTTTTCTTAACAGAAAAAGATCTTTTGTTGCAAGTAGAAATGATTGTGCTCTAAATAAATCAAAGAAAAGGAACAAGTGATAGGTGAATCTTCAACCCAGATGAAGAAATAACCACTTGCTGCATAATTTTCATTCTGTTCCTATGTGGTTTCCTTAAATGAAAAGACACAGAATCTCAGTGGTAAAAATTCAGAGGCCAAAACCCTATTTTTCATCTCTATTGATTTTCTCTTCATGTCAAAGTGATAGTAGCTGGCACATTTGCATTAATAAAGCCCACTTGTTATAATACAATAGATCACTTTCCTCCACCAAAAAATCTGCATCAATTAGTAGAAAATATAGAACAAATCACTTTTTGTAGCATAAAAGAACTTTCAACAAGCAAACATTGGCAAGATGGTCTAAGTCAGTTAAAGAGACACAGAAAAAGCAACCAGGAGAGGACTAAAAGTAACGTGTTTAATAAGTGGCTGGATATGAATAGAAAACAGTCACCTTTTATTACTGAGTCTGTTAAATGTACCAGAACAAATTTTAAACATTAAATATGGCTTCCTGCTCAAAAACCTCAAGCCACCATTTTTTGCCATTTAGATAGTGTATCTCACAAAAGAATTTCAAACTTAGCACCCTCACCGGAGATGTACTTAGCCAGTCAAAGGCACATGTGACACACAGGCGAATTTATTGTGTATTAATGCTTCTCTTCCCCACGATCCTTACTGACAATTATTATCAAGTTTTAAAGTGTTTCATTTGTCTTTCTTGAAAGCAACAGCATATATGAAGTTTCAATAATCTTCAACTAGGAAGATTCAGAACTGGACATCTGGAGAGAGCCTGGCTATGACAGGTACCCTTTTCCCACTCGCCCTTCTAGTATACTTAGCAATGCATGCTCTGCTTGCTTAAACTGAAGGTAACAAATGCCCCCCCACACAAAATTTTTCCATTGTCTGAGAAAATTTTAATTATTTTTAAATAACATATCATTGACTTTATTCAAATAATTATGTTTGTTTTCTTATACTTCAGAAGAGGAATGTTCTTCTTAATTTAAAATTTTATATTACATGACACACATGTGCCTGTGTTCTCTCTCTCACACACACATACACACACACACACACACACACACACACAGAATTTGGCTGTTAAGATTTTAAAACAGATAAAACTTTTTTGAAGATGATTTAAAAATAACCATTTTAATAGATGTATATATGTCTAAAATAACTACTATAGAACTAGCACTAACAGGCTGTTAGAGATGAAACTTGCTTCCTCCATTTATTTATTATTTCAATAACTGCTATAAGATTTTAAGTTGCAGGTGTTGTTCACTGAGGGAGCGACTCATAATCTGGTGGTAAAAATAATAGAAGCAACAAAAGACATTGAAACAAAAGCCGAGCAAACTCTCTTTCCACCAGTAACACCTTTTGTAAGTTTGAATCGAGTAGAGGATGAATATATTAGTGATTAGTGATATAAAAATGGAAAACCTTAACTGCCACTATTCTAAATACATATATTAGCAATTTTACCAATCCATATAAATCATAAAAGTCTCCTGTGAATGAAAATAATTTAGAATTTAATACATAAATAAGGTTAATTCATGAGGGCAAGTAGCAAATCATCTTATATTAGCATCATTAGGTCTTCCTGAGCTAATCTTAAGGAAATCAGCAAACAGAAGATTTGACTACTGAGTGGAGACTCCATATGACACTGTGTAGAATGAGTATTTCCACAGAACTACCTATGAAACAAAGAAATATGTGCCAAAATTCTGTATTTATGTGTTTATATTATATGTATTCACATATGCACATGTGTATTCATATATACATATATATTTGTACAGCCATGTTTTCTAGAAATTATCTATACAGAAGATTAAAAATAAACTATAATTGGAAAAGTATACTAAATATACATAAAATTATTAAGAGTTTGTGGCATCCAATTTGGTACAATGTTTTTTCCCTTTCAGCCTTTTTCTCCTGCAGACCATTCGTGAATGAGCTCTGCTGTGAAGAGGAAAGTCCAGGAAGATGGGACACCTTGACCACCAGCTTCTAGCTAAGGGCTTCCGTATCTGTCTAGGGTGATCCAACCTCCCACATTTCTCACCCCTCGGGTCCATGTTGCAGAAGGTAAGCTGTGGCTATTCTGCACACTGCTGGGATGAGAGGGACTCCTTTACTTTCCTTTGAAAATGCTTTTCCTCTGGCCCAGAAAGTGAGAATACCAGACTTTGTCACCAGGTCACCTTGACAAAAGGTAGTAGTTTCATGCCACAAAATTCAGGCCACAAAGACCAGAGGATACTGTTCATACCAAGGTCTATGATCATCAACAGAGTGTTGATCTGAATGAAATCAGCCCCCATCATGCTCCTAGCTCTTGAATGTTGACTTGAAAATTGTTTACAGAGGAAAAGGCAGAAAATAAAAGAGAATACTCAAACTGATGAACATTACTGGATATACAGTGAACTCCTAAATGATACTGAGTATGATAAGCACTTAAGATGTTAAGTGAAGGCAATGAGCAAGGTAGAAGTTTAGCTAAATAGAAGACAACTTCTGATGTCTGGCTGAATCTCGGTTATGGTAAGAATCTGAAACTTCCACTTCTTCTTGAACAGACTGTGGTGCAGATTATGCCCAATCTCATAACTACAAAGAATTGAGGTATTTATCAGTCAATTTTAATGAACAAAAAGCTGAATTAAGGGACATAAAGACAGACTGAAAGAAATTAACCAATCCAATGAAGAGAGAAAAGTGAGCAATAGTGGAAATAATAGTGTGTTTCATAATTCTAATTGCTTCTGGCAGAAAGCACTACTGGTACATTAAGAAAGGAGGGTCTTTTTCAAATATGATACACACTTACAAAAGATCCCAGCTAATACTACTCTTCCTAATGGTAAAGTGGTCTTTCCTTTAAAAATTCAAGAAAAGGACATTTTACTTCATTATTTTTGTTCAAATGAAGATCTCTAAGGCAATTAGGCAAGAAAAGAAAGCAAAAGGTATGTATGTTGAAAGGAGATTAAAGCAATCAAGTCTTTCATACAGAAAATAAAAAGTCTCCATTAAGCGAAATTATTTAAGCTAACTAAAGAGTTTACAACAATATAAATATATGATTAAAAAACAAAAATATATACTTTTTACATATGGGTGATAAATAATCTCAAGTTAACTAAAGATAAAATGTTGTGTTGTCTTAGCATGAAAAATAAAATAATTTCAAATAATATCTTAAAAAATACAAAATTGAAAACATTTTTGAACAAAGTTGAAGATTTAAATACAAAGACTCATGCTGTTCATGGACAAGCAAAATTACTATTACTGTTTACCTCCAAATGTACATATTCACTAATCACTCACAATGTTTCAGCAAAGTTTTGGCAGAAATGGACAACTCAATTCTAATACCATAGACAAATATAAGAGATTTTACAAATAGAACAAATTTGGAGGTTTCATACTTCCTGATTTCAAAACAGTACAGTGCCATAGTAATCAAGTTTGCATGATGCTAACAAAAGGTGAGACCTAAAGATTGATAAAATAAAAATGAAAATCTGAAAACAACTTCATCTGCACATACTAATATTTGGTAAGAATTCCATGATAATTTCAAGATACTCTCAGGGAAATGCAAATCAAAACTCCAATGAGATTCTACATCTTAAATCTTAGAATAGTAATGAGAAAAACAGTAAGTGATAGGACATACAGATCACTGAACCTTCATATTTTGCTGATGGAAATGTAAAATGGTGCAGTTTATGGAAAACAATATGACAGTTCCTCAAACTTTCAGTATTACTATGTGATCAGCAATTTCAATCCTAGGAATATATCCAAGAAACATGAAAACATAAGTCAATGCAATTTAATGGACAGAAGAATGAATTAGAAAATTTGAAGACAGACTTATCATATTTAAGCTATTTAATGAAGAGAGAAAAGATTCACAATCATGAAAATGTGGCATGTTTTATAATTCAAATTATTATTATTTTTTGAAAATCACTCAAAGAGGTTGGGGATTTAGCTCAGTGGTTCCAGCACCTGCCTTACAAGCTCAAGATCCTGAGTTTAATCTCCCACACCAAAATAATTAGTTAATTAATTAATTAATCACTCAATGCACTAAGAATAGAATGGACTATTTTAGCATAGTAAAAGACTTGTATAAAATTAGATCCAACACTACCCCTTCATGTAAGTATTAGTTTTTTCTTTTAAAAAGTTTTAAAAGACAGAAATATCTCATCTATCTTATTACAATTCTGGATATAAATCCAAGAAACATAAAACATAAGTCTATATAGAAGATTCCATAAGAATGTTTATAGATGCACTATATTTAGCAGCCAGAAAAAGAAACAATTCTAAATAAATGGATATTTAAAACTGTGTGTACCTATATAATGTAGAATTGTTCTATAATCTGAAAGAATAAACTATCAGTGCCTGCTTCAACATGGACACAACTTGAAAACACTATGTTACTTGTAAGAATCCAATAAATGGACATACACTGAATAATGTATTTATATGAAATTATGTATAATTATCAGAGTAGTCAATATATATAAAATAAACATGGATTTGATGTATGGGGTTGGGAAATAAATGGAGAATCACTTCAAATGGAGAAGGGTGAGGGGTAAAATGGCACATTCTGATGTTACTTCTTATGTTTGAAAATCTCAAAATATACTAAAAGTCATTGCTTTGTACACTTTAAATTATTTATAATATAAATTATATATTACATATATATATTATATTATTATAATGGGAATGTGGTAAAACATTTGAATAGGGAGCATATCTAATCAGTTTTACCATAGGCAGGGGTACAAGAAAGGATAATAGGCAACTGTTTCAGTAGCAGACAGGAAGAAAAAAGAAAAGAAGACTCAAAAGAGTAAGAATTAAAAGTGAAGATGGTAATATTGTCAGAAGGTGATAATACATGAGATATGAAAATTTTATATAAGGATACTGTTCAAGATGACTTAGTTTTTTTGCTTTGTGGAATTGGATTAAGAGTTGTATCAATTGTTAAGGAAAGAAATCAAATTACAAGGTACATATTCTGAGTTAATATAGAATTGGAGGTCTCAGCCTAGGCTGTAGCTCAGAGGATAGGCTGACATGGTAATTCATATGTGTCAGTTAGCTTTATTGTTTTGTGTAAGATTGCTCTTGGCAGATTTTTATAAATAAATTGAAGAAAATACCTAGTATGGTACAATTATTAAGAATTATTAACATAAAAAGATAAAAAAATAAACTAAGAAACTATTAGAACCAGGGAAAACTTAAGTAAGTTTTCACATGAAAGACGATGTTAGAAAATTCAAAAGAATTTATCTGAATTGATGGAAATACAATACACAAAATTAATTATGATGTCATTATGAACAGTAGTAAAAACTTTAAATTACCTAGAAGTAGATCAATCAAGAATGTTCAAAGTATCTGCCTTAATCTGATTGAGCTAGTGTAACAAAATCACATACTCTGAACTTACCGACAAACAACAGAAATGTATTTTTCACACTTTCTCAGGCTGAGAGGTTCAACATAAAACAGCTGACAGCGACATGTCCTATGTGGGCTGACTTTCTGGGGATAGATGACATTCTTCACGTTTTCAGAGTGGACAAACAAGGAGACTCCCAGGCTTCATTTAAAGAAGTGCTAAGTCTATTTGTGAGAGGGTCTGCCCATAGCCTGGAAACTTCTCAAAATGGACACCATCTAACACCTTCATAAACATTTAGACAATAAGCATTATGGAAGGCAAATTCCTTTTTATTCTTTTTTGCAATGCTGGTAATTAAATCCAGAGTTTTCCATTGATCTAAATTCTCAACTTTTTAAATTTGTATTTCTGAATTTTGAGACAAGGCCCTCATAAGTCAATACATTAGACAGGCAAGGCTTACAATTGTGATCCACTTGGCCCAGACTTGCAGAGTGCTGAGATAAGATGTATACACAAGATGCCTGGTGTGAAGGTTAGGATGGACTTACAGCTGCATCCTCTGACACTTTTTCCTCGCTCTTCTTCCTGGTTGGTGTGAACTAAGCAGTTTTATTCCATCACACAATTCCATCATGATGTCTGTGTCTTAAAGAAGATCACATGGGCTGGGAATTTAGCACAGTGGTTCCAGTGTCTGCCTTTGTAAGTGCAAGAGCCCAGGTTTGATCCCTGGTAACCACATACAACAATGCCAGGCACAGAGACTCATGCCCACCAAGAATCAGAACCACATACCACAGTGCCAGGGATTGTGGCTCTTGTCTGTAATCGCAGCATTTGGGAGGCAGAGGCAGGAGGATTGCTACGAGTTCAAGGCTGAGCTCAGAGTCAGCCTAAATTACAAAAGTGAGGCAGAGAAAAAGAGGATCACACATCGAAACCATAAGCAAATGAAACATTTTTGTCTTTAGAATGTGGGTGTTGGGATTTGTCTCAATGACAAGAAAGATGACTAGCTCCAAAAATCACTACCAGGGAAGTTGAATCATTACTGTGACTTTCCGCAACTATTTGGTTCAAAACCTTTGGAAAAGTGTTGTTAGAGACTCTGGAAAGGGAATGCTGTAAGTGAATCCTAATGCTAATTCTGACCAGAGTGCAGAAGGAGCCTTTCGGGAATGTATGTGAATGGTAGAATCCAGTATCTGCAATTTTCAGTTGGGAATAGAACTCCATTAGTATATGAACTAAAGGTCATGTATGTTGCATTCTGGAAAAAATTTACTACATTTTGCTAAGATCCTGAGGTTTTACAACAGACTGAGATTAAGGTAGCAGCTTAATTAATGTGACTAAAGAAACAGCCAAACTTTCAAACTGTGCTTTGAATACTACTGGCTGCTTTTACTTAGTTTTAAAACAAATATCATGAGTGAAAAGCAGAACAGATACATTCAAAAATTTAATTTCTTTTTTGAGAAAGAACCTTGTATAAAGAAAGGACCCCAGTGTGTTGCTGTTAAAGAAAATAGTACTTTTTTTAAAAATCCAAGTACTTTTAGAGGGACAAGAATGACTTATTGAGGACATCTCAGGCATCAGCAAGACCTCCTTCCCTCCAGCTCAAGGCACAAAAGAATCAATCTCTCAGTTTTCAAGAGGTCTCTAGGACACATGCTCAGGAAAGATCTCTGAGGGAGATAGTTCAAAGGATTCATTTAATCCTGCCTAGCCATCTAGCACTCATAAGCCACTGGAGCCACGGTCTAAGGGGGCTAACTACTGCTTCCGCAAACAGGAAACTGGTATCACCCAAGTGAGGCTGATTTTACTGACATATACTGTGAAAGAGTCATAGGATCAGTGAGGGTTTCACCTAGATTTCAGAGGAAGGACCAAGGTGGCAAACAAGGAGCCTCTGATTATGCAGTGTAGGAAGCCAGAGGAATGAAGTTAAAGTTGCAGCCAGACCACAGGCAGTCAGAGACAAAGCTGCAAAATTTCAGCCAAACAAACTCTGAGGGCTTGAGAGAACCAAGCCCAGAGAGAGGATTTGTGAACTGCAGCTGGAAGATTTGGAAGTGTGGGGATGGAAAAGATTATTTAGGTCCTAGTTGATTGTGTTATGTTGGCCATAATTATGAAATTGTTACTGTGTTTATGTAGAAATTGAGAAAGGTTTACAGAGATGTGTTTGGGTAGCCATTTGGAAAAGTGTATGACATAGCAGGCTGGAGTTTCTACTTGACTTGGAATTCACCCTCGGGAACAATTAGTGCTGTCTAGGTGTGTCATGAAGGCATGGCCTTGGGGTCCATGTCTAGTCCCTCAGCCTATCCTTTCTGACACTCTTCCTGTGCTCTGCTTCCCAGCTATCATAAATTAAGCCTCTTTGCTCTGTCATGTACTTCTACTGTGATGTTTCTCCCTTGAAACAAGCCTATCAGAGATTAAAATCACTAGTAAATTAAACTCCACTTCTTGTCAGTTGTGGACCTTAAGGATTATACCTCAGGGACAAGAGAGCAGACTAATACAACCACCTGGAGAAAACTTTAAAACCCTCCTGGGGGAATTAAAGATATAAGAGAATCAGAATAGGAGATATTTTTCATGGATGATTAAATTTTGTGATATCTATTACTTTCACTTTTATTTAGAAATTTTTTTGGTGCCGTTGAATAGTGATCTGTACAAGTGAGATGGACATATTATAATAACTGGTAGGTGCTTTGGAAGCTGGATTAGTATATAATGAAAAATAAAAGTACAATTCTGCCTAAAACCACATATACAAATAGACCTTCATTACTTGCCCCAACACTCTATTTCCTTAACAGGTTTAGAAATATTGAAGGCATAGTGATTTAAATTTGAGTAAATCTTCTTATGCAAAATATGTAATCAATCAACTACTAAATGATGAAAAGATCACTTTTTAATATAAAAAATTAAAGAGTTTTACTGAACAGACAAAACATTAGGAAAGGTTACCATATGATTGACAGGATTGTTTGGAAAAATTATATAAAATCAAAATGCAATTAAAATCTAAGAAAACACACACTGGGAAGGCTAAAACTTCCATAGAAAAATTATGACAAAGAAAAAGACAAATGCAAATTAGAATCAGAGCAGATCTACATTCCCAAAAGGAGAACTAATGTATCTTCTAAGCAATCAGGTAAATGCTCATTAAAACAAAATATTACATTATTTCATACCTGAAATTCAGTTATACTTTCCTTTAGTGTTGAGAACTTGAAGTGTTCTGAAAAGGGATAGTTTCAGATTTTTTGAGTGTATATATATATACAGTTATACAGTATATATATATATATGATATGGAGCATGAAATTCAGTTCTAAAGATAAAATTCATTTATATTTCATATGAATATTATGAAGTTTTAGCCTATGTTTTTAGTGTGCCTATATTTTAAATGAAGATGGGTCTGTAATTTTCTAATTAAGGTATCCTATTGATCAGAAATTTTGAATTTTGGAACAGTTTGAATTTCACATTTCTAGATTAAGGATTATTAACTGATGATAAAGAACAAACACATGAAAGCTAAATATCACTGAATTTGTAGAGGGAGAGCATGAAAAATTCAATGAGAGAATAACACTACCTTTCTGTAGACTAATTTTTCAGACTACATAGTTCAGATCAGTGTCAAAATACCTATGCAAACCAACACTTTTTCTGGTGTTTATCACCAGAAACACAGAACTTCATACCTGAAGTTCAGTTATACTTTCCTTTAGTGTTGAGAACTTGAAGTGTTCTGAAAAGGGATAGTTTCAGATTTTTTGAGTGTAAACTTCTGGTGTATCACAGAAACACACACACATGCATGGGTGTGGATTGAACTGTGTTGGAATGATCATAAAGTTTTACTTGTTGTTGTCAGAATTTAGAAGCAATCTGAGAGTCTTAGTCAGGATAGCAAAGAGGTAGAACACAGCTTTAAGAGTGCACTGGAGACTTAACAGAAGATAGAGAACTAGGAGACACAAATATAAGTTTGAAATACACACAGAGTCATTGAAATCTGAGGACATCATTTCAATGAAGCCCAAACATAATGCCTAGATGCACATAAAATCATTTAGATAAAGTGAAAGCTATTCCTGCAGATAAAAATATGCATTTAGTGACAAAATATGTGTATTAAACATGGAATCAAAATGATGAATATTTGGATAGAAATTATGGACAGAAAAGGTTATTATCCCCATAGAAAAATTTTCATTCAAATTTACAGAAAAAAACAAATATATGTTATAGCCACAGCAGGTCTAGATTCCCAAAAGGATAAATAATATGTCATAAAACTAATGAAGTATAAGGAAAGAATAACGTAAGATTAAGATAAAAATAACAAAGAAATGATACATCAAGGAATAAGCTCTTCAAACAATACTGACGATGGTATGCCATGGAAGGAAAAGTGTAACTCAACCCTCTGCATGTAGAAAACAGGAAAGGTATATAAATCCATAAATGATGAAATTTCCCCTTCAAATATATTAATTACTTATTTTATTCTTTTAAGGTTTTACAGAAGTATATGATTTCTTAACATGATAGTTCAAATTGTCCTGCCAAATGTTGTTTATGAGTCTATATAGAAAACATTAATAAATCCAATATAAAACCTTTTCAAGATCTTGAAGTCCTATAAATAATCTGTAAAAGTCCCACTTTCAACTAAAGTTACATCCAGATTTCAGGTTGACATGACTCTTGCAGGATGCTACACAACTCCCTGCAGCTGTGTAAAATGCAAGTGCGAGTCATCATTATTATTTTTTCTTTGTAGATAAAGTAATACCCCTTTGTTTTTATTTCCCAAACTCACACATGATGATGTGACTATTGAACTTCACTGCCAACCTGACTGGCTTGTCACCTCAGGTAGTATTTATGGTCTATGGCGCCTTCCCCTCATGCCTTGTTCACCCGCCCTACTTCCCATGAGTTTGTTGTACCATTGACATGAGGTTCCTACCTTAGATAGAGAAGACCACAACCTGAATCCTCTGAGATTTGGAGCCAAATCATAACCCTTTAGTTAAATTTGTGAGTGTTGGGTAATTTGTTCAACTATAGGAAATCTAATCTATGTGGATCTGTTGGAGTAAAACCTTTAGTAAATATGAAATCTCTAATCCACATCTTTTGATAACAGAAAAGATAGTGTTGCTTCTTGCATTTTTTGCACTGAGAGTAGTATTCTTTTTCTCTTTCTTCCATGGAAGTATTGTACATAAAAACAATTTTTCCACTTGAAAGTCATTTTTCTTAGAGGACATAGATGAATTATCAGCTGATGACATTTTCTGTAAGCTGTTACTGATACTTCCTTTAATGCTCTCCATTTTATGTTTTCTTTTTCCTCTCAGAAGTTACTTAATGCCCAGATTTTGAATTTAAAAGTATAGAATCATATCTGTAATTAAGCATACTCTTTTATAAGTGAAGATTTTTGAAGTTATTAATGTTGGCTAACCTTCTTCCAATTGCTGAAAAATATTTTACATATGCACACTCGACAATTATGGTACTGACTCATTCAAAGTATATTACAAAGCAATGAATGATTATTAAAAGCTGAGGAATTTACTGAACACCTGAGCTCTTTTGAGCTCTTCAGTATGGTTTCAGGTAGAAAAAATGTTTAAAATATTATTTATTACTCACACTAGGAGAATTTTTTTAATATTCTCTGTATCTTTATATTTCTTAAAATATTTTTTCTTCCATAGCAAAATATTAACTTGACCTCTGGCAAGCTGGCTAAAATTCAAGATTTCCTTTAGAAGTATTGTAAAAAAAAAATGAAATTGCCTGTAGGCCACAATGTAGATATCTTAGGATTTTCATACTATTGACAAGTACCCATTCAGTTATCTAATTTTTAACAGCTTTATGGGTAGCATCATATCTTGGGAAAAGAGAGTGAATAAATACCCTTCTCTAAAAAATTTAAGTGGTTGTAAAATTAAGGATGAAAGATCTACAATTATGACAAACAGTACTTCAATTAGAGTTGCCATGCAACATACAAGAGAAATAGTTAAATTTGATTTTTAGATGAGCAATAGATGACTTTTATTATAAGTACACTTCAGGCAGAAGTTTATCTAAAATTCAAATAAACATATAATATACATATACTAAAAGATTTCTTGCTTTTTATTTAATATTCAAATTTAAATGGGAGTTTTATATGTTCATCTGCTAAATTTGGTAATGCTAACTTTAATGCACCTTATTCAAGGAAGCCAAATTTAATGTTAACAAATCTCTGGAGAGAATAACATCACTTTAAAAATTGCTAATTATTGAATTTTTATTTTGCCTCAGATTCCAGTATGCCTCTGTACAGCAGGATAACTGGTCCTAATTTCCTTTTAAAATATTGCATTCAAATATCATTAATCTTGATTATTAAGTTTGTAGTCCTTCCTTGATTTTGCCCTCAAGACAAATATACCTCATTTCTTTTCTTTTTTTTTAATTTAAATCTTTATTGGTACATTATTAAAACACATAATCATTGCATTCAACATTGAGAGTTTGTACCAGAATATGACATGACTTGATTCTCATTTTTCCCCCTTTCCTCCTGCCCTGAAACTCCCCACCCCCTATACATATAATCTTTATTTCATTTTTCTTTATTACTGTCACATTCTTTTTCCCCTCATTGTTTACCCCTACACCTTCTTTCCTTTTAAATATTTTCTGTTTCACAATATCAGCTATGTATACTACAACTCATTTACAACTTCATTTTCTCATACCAGAGAAAAGATATAATATACCTCATTTGGTTTCTAACCAGAGCCTGAACAATGCCTGGAACCAGCCTGGGCTCTTTATATTTTGCACTGCCCAGCACTGATTTTAGTGGGGAAGAATGTAAGAATAGCTACATAATAATAGAATTCATTCCTTGCTAATTCTTAAAGATTATCTCATCTAATTACATTTGACCACAGAAATTGAAGCTCTGAGTAGTGATCTCACTTCAATTTTAATCTTCGAAAAATATCAGCAAATTTTGAAATAGGAGGCTCACTTCCCCTCCTAATAAACCAGTTCCATACAATTATTCACACACATACACACATTTTAAAACAAATGTCAAAAGATCAAAAAGCATAATTGTCATGTAGGTACAATAAGCCACTCCTCAAGGGCATTTCACAGAATTGTCAAAAAGGAGGCCACATTCAGTTTGTTCAAAACCACCTGAAATCACAACTCTAGGTACTTAGATAGTCCAAGCATCCCATTAGTTTTGTTTTTTTATGGTTCTGAGAATTAAACTCAGGTCGTTGTGCTTCCAAGGTAGGCACAGTACCACTTGAGCTAAGTCCCTGGCCTACATCAGTTATTTTTCCCACAAATATACATAGAGCTCCTTCTAATACTAGGTACTCTGCTTGTTACTAATATACCAATACAGTGTATGGCCACATCACCCTGAGTGTGCCCAATTAAAGACAAAATCCTTTTTTCTCTTGAACAACCCATCATGCAGGCTCAAAATAATAACAAAAGAAAAATAGAGTAATTATATAATGTTTGAAATGCTTATGTTATCAGGTTATAGTAATGCACTAAACTATTTTAACAGAAATATGTTTCTAATTATGAGGGTCTGTATTAAATATCGTGGGCAGGATCAACTTCCTTGAGAAGATACCAACTGAGAAATGTGATTAGAGGAGAAACTCGAGATCTGGGTAAAGAATATCACAGGTGGAGACAAAGGTATAATTTGGAAAGGGGAGGATGCGGGGCCTTCATAGGGAGCAGCACTGTTTTGACATGGCATAATGCCCATCTGCCCCTTATGAACCCTCTATTGTAATAAACAATTTGCAAGACTATTTACATTTTTCTCCCAGTGTTTATAAAATCCACTGACCTCCACTACAAAAAAATTAAACAATTAAAATAAATAAATACTGAAATATAAAGTAATAAAATACATCAGTCTCTCTTTGGAATAGCTACAATGATGTGCTTGATACCCACATATATTATGTTTGCCTGTTAAAATTGTTCAGATTGTGTCTATTCAGTGCAGCAAACACAATGGTGAAATCAGGTCTCTAATCTCCTCCTCGCTTTTACTTATAGGTTAAAATCTTTGTTAGTGACTGTAGATTTGGTTAGATTAATTTTTATAAAGAGCATGTGGCTGATAGTTAAGAAAGAAATTCTGTGTTGGACCAGGAGCTTTAATTTAAGAGCATTCCACTTACCTGTACCCCTCAGAAGAGTTCTGTAAGTGAGTACTTGGGTAATTCCAATCCTAAACATTGAGATAGGAATTCTTAGAAATATAAGGGTTATATCAGTTCTCACAGGGAATCAGCCCCCTCACATCTTTATGAGCTTTAAATAAGGTAATTCATGGACTGAGCATTTAACCCAGTAGTTCTGGTGCCTGCCTTCAAGGGCAAGGGCCAGAGTTTGATTCCTGGCAACTACATACAACATTGCTAGGTGTGGTGACTCATGCCCACCAGCGATCAGAACCACATACCACAGTGCCAGGCAGGGTGGCTCAGGCCTGTAATCCCAGCACTCAGGAGGCAGAGGCAGGAAGATTATTGTGACTTTGAGGATGGCCTGAGCTAAAACGTGAGCTTGAGACCAGCCTGAGCTACAAAGTGAGACCCTGACTCAAACAAAAAATAAAACAAAAACAAAAACTTAAAAAAGAAAGAAAGAAAGAAAGAAAGAAAGAAAGAAAGAAAGAAAGAAAGAAAGAAAGAAAAAAAGAAAGAAAGAAAGAAAGAAAGAAAGAAAGAAAGAAATATAGTAATTCACATGAACAATTCAACATGTATCAATTGCTTACTTGGTATTATTCCATTCCACTGTATGAGTTATAACTGAAAAACATCATAAACATTTACATTAAAACATTACTACATAAAAGATACATTGTCTTTTATCCCCCTCAAAAGACTTTCCTTCAGTTCAAACACATTTATCCTATCATTCTTATCATTTTCTGAAGCTCTTCCAGGCGTCCTTTTTACTTGCATTTTAGGAGTGCTGTTATAGTTAGTTTCTCAGTATCTTGAACTGATGCAAAACTTGTATTTTTTCTGATAATTTTGGCTTGTAGGAAGAGCCAAAAGCTACATACTGGACTTAGGTAGAAGAGAACATACCATAATATCCTCAGAAACATTCATCATAGCTTTGATCACAATTTGTAAAGATACTTCCAAAAGAATACTTCCAGAACAGCTTCAGAAAATGGCAAGAATGATGGAATATGTGTCTTTAAAGAAACAGATAATAATTGGAGGGGAGTTATTAGTAATGGGTCTTTTATTGTAAGATTATTTTCCTATTTAAAGCACTCATGGGTAGTCTGGTCACTCCTGGTAATCTTCCATGTATATTAGACCTGGAATGGTACAAAGACATCCACACACTCTCAGACAAACTCCTTGACAAAAACAGCTCAAAATTTACTTCAAGGGAAATGTTTTATTTCATACATAAAAGCAAAATTATGTGTGATACTGAGTGTCATTTTTACTTTTCTATTGCTGGGACAAAATTCCCAGCACTCAGAGGTAAGCAGAAAAATCTTCATTTCTGCTCATGATTTGTAGATGCTTCAGTCCATGATCACTGGTTCCTAGGAGGATGGCTCCGGCAAGGGAGAAACACTGCATGACAAGACAGGAAGAAAGCAGCAAGCAAGCAGCAGCAACAGCAGCAAGAGAAGAAACAGCAAAAAGCTTTTGTTCCTTTCCAACCTTTTATATTTCTTCCAGGCTACAAATTTATTGACTACCATTGACCTCATTAGGCTTTGAGGGGATCTATACTCAACAATGAGTATGGAATATTTTGATCTATGCATATGACAAGGTTCAAGATTCACCATATCAATCCCCACAAACATTTATCATTTATTTATGGTGAAAATATTAAAACAAATTTGTCACAGCTTGTTGAGATACGCAGTACATACTTATTCTCTATAGTCATTCTACTGGAAAGTGCACTAGCAGACCAGAACTACTTACTGTAACTTGACATCTACCCATGTCCTACTTGCAAATGGTGATCACCTTTCCATTGTCAACGTCTATGAGATAAAGTGTTTTTGATTTCACATATGAATGAGACTATGAAATATTTTTCTTTCTTTTCCTTGCTTATTTCATTTAACTTACAAGTTTCAATTTCATTAATATCACAGATGATGAAGTTTCATTCTTATTTATCACTGAACAGTGCTTCATGTCTGTACATCACATTTTGTGCATTTATTCATAATACAATTCACAGTTTTTTATGTTTTGACTACTATGATTAGCAAACCCCTTCCTGAAAATATCACCTCAAAATGGACTAAGAATTTAAGACTTGATATAATAAAACTACTAGAAGAACCAAACACTGGGGGTGTGACTTTGATATATTACCTCTTGGATGTGCAAGGGTTGATGAAATATACAGTGAATGTTTAAATTTGCACAAATTACAGCAGGTGACATCACCTGCTGTCCATGTGAAGATTTAAACAATTTCTCCAGTTGTTCTTGTCACTTGCTGAAACAGTTCTGCAAGTCTTCTTTCATAAGTTTCTTTATAAATTATGACCAACACCAGGGTGAACGTTGCCTTCCAGTGTCATCCAACAGGAAGCCATATACATAAACACATTATGCTGTGCCCTCACCTATTTTATTCACCAGATCTAAGGACTTTTAACTCTCACATTCAAAATGACCATGAAAGGTCAATGTTTTACATTAATTTCAAACATCCAGGCAAACATGATAGTACAACTAATTATACTCACAGAAGAGGATGTCTGGAATTCCTGTAGTGAGTGGCTAGAACTGTGGAATAAATGCAGTCAAAAAGAGGGAGCAGGCTGAAGGGAATTAATCACAATGTCTGTTTTATTGCATTAAACTATTTTTAAACACACATCATATTTTGCTTTGGCTGTATACTCGATGGTGGGGATAGAAGACCACATGGAGGTTCTATTTTTAATTCTTTGATGTACATCCATGCTGTTATCCATAAAGGCTGTCCTAACTTATGTCTCTACCAATGATGGTCAAATGTTCCCTCTGGTTGTCCTCACCAGCACTTGCTACTTTAGTCTTTTTGATAATAGTCATTCTTCCTGGAGTGAAGTAACATCTCATTGTGGCTTTGATTTGTACTCCTTTAATGAATAGTGATTTAAGCATTGTTGAGCATTTTTTCATGTTTCTTTGAGTATTTATACTTTTAAAAAGTGTCTATTTAGGTGGACAGACCTCTTTTAATCATGTTATCACTTTGTTATCACTTTGCTTTTGATGTTACTTGTATATTCTGGATTTTAATCCCTTATCAGAGGGGTGTAATTTTCAAATATTTTCTTCCATTCTGAAGATTATGTCTTCACTGGAATTATGGTGTCTTTTGTACAAAACATTTCATTTTGACATAATCCAATTTGTAGGTGTTTTTTTCTTTCTCTGTGCTTTGTGTGTTTATTCTAAAAGAAAAACTAAAACTCTCCTATTCTCATATTTTTATCATTTCCCTTATTTCTTCTAGTAACTTCATTGTTTCTACTCTATCTAAATCTTTATTTCATTTAGAATTGATTTTTATAATTACTGTGAGAAAGTTTTATTCTTTTTCTTAGGGATACTCCACTTTTCCAGGAACCATTATTGGAAGAAGAAAGAAAAATCCTCCTTTCATTATTATATGCTTCTACTACTCGAAGATACTAGTTGTCTGGGGCTAGGAGCCATATAAATCTGCTTTTGAAGGCAGCCAGGATTAACTGCTCTGTTACAGCAGCAGATAGAGACTAACATAAGGGTCTGGTAGCTCTACACTTAATTTAGTACAGAAAACTTCAAAAGTAATCGATGTTTTTCCTTCACTAAATTCAGTTCATCAGCTGCAAACATCACATGAGACAATAGAGACAAGTATCTACCAAAATAATGATGTTGATACTTCAAAGCACGACCTGGGCCATTCTCTTTAACAGGATAAATACAAAATTCGAGTGACAGGAAGAACAGAGAGCAAACATAATATTGTAAGGTATAAAATTTCAAGTGAAAAAGGAGTGTCTTAGTTTCTCTCTTTCCAGTGAGACAAAATACCTGGTATCCACAACATAAAAGTGTAAAGTAGTTTAGCCTGTGTTTCAGTGCATAGTCAGATGGTCTGAGGCAGAAGGGGCATGGGGCATGGCAGAAGGGCCTCACAGAAGACAGGTGCTCACATGATGACATCCAGAAAGCAGAGGGAAAGGAGAGAGGAACTGGCGCAGGGGATACATCCTTCTAGTTTACTTCCTCAGTGTCCCTCCAACTAGGCCCCTTTTTAACAGCATGGTGAGGAGCAGATTTTAATGACAAATGAATCCACTGATGAGTATAGTGCCCCATGATCCATCTGTTACCCCCAAACTGACCTTTAAACACAAAAAAATTAGGGGGACATCCTAGACCTAAACCACTGAGATATGCTGAGAACAATGCCTTTGGAGAATAACTTCCATCTCTCACGACTCCTAATATTCACATAATGATACTACAGATATGGCAAAAGAGTACCAAACTGTAGTGAAATGACCTACTTGAATGACAAGGCATGCTTGGTTTAGGATATAGCATTGGATCAACACTGCAAACAGGTGCAAATGATTTAACTTGGAACCTCATTCTTCTGAGAAAGAACAACACACACTGATATTCTGTGGCTATGTGACTTTTTAAATAATTGATTTTATTGATACATTTTATATACACATTGTGATCACAATCAACACTGACAATTTTTACCACAATTTAATTCTTATTTTTACCATTTCCCTGCCCACCCCACCCTTTATATACATAAGCTTTGTTTCCTGTTTTTTAACATCATATTTCCCCCCAAATTGTATATCTGTATCTCCTTTTTAACCATTGAATATTTTCTATTTCACAGTTTCTCCTACCAAAGAAAAGATACAGTATTTACACCTTTTTATAAATCAGAGTTTTAGCTAGTACTAGAGTCAATTTGCCAGGATATACTTCATTGAGTAGCATCATTATTAGTTTTAAAGAAGACAATACAAATAACTCTCTCTAGACTAAAAGAAGCTGATCATGTAGGGATTCATACAGACTCAAGATTAGTATCCACAAGCAGATGGAGATCTTTGTTGACGGGGCTATCACATGATGGGCTTTCTGTACTGACTCCTATCCAATTCTGGCTTCACAGATCATAAAGCAATAACCAGAAGTCTTTGTTGCATACTTTCCATTCCACATACACCTATGTAGCACCGCTTATGTAATAGTTTATATCAGAGCCTGAAACAGAATCATCTAGATCACTTGGCAGCATAACACCACAGACTGTGTACAGGAGAAGAGCAGACTATGACAGTGTAAACTCCCACGTACATCTCCACTGTGGCCATCTAGGGAGGTTGGAGAAATGGCAACAAGTACTCTAAGCTCTAAGAGACAATAGTAGGACATTCCAGGAGGTGATGTATTCATCCATTTGTATACATGATTTAAAAGAGTTATAAGGTGTATTGTGTTTGATATGCAATTGAAACTTCGTTTAGTAAATGAATGCTGCTTAACACCAGCCACTGTGTCAGAAATATACCAATTAATGTCTCTAATAGAGAGCAGGAAGCAATGGAGAAATCATGTTGCATACAATATTAAGCTGATGCAGATAATTCTGAAATATGATATTGGCATTTGTTTGCTATATTACTGTGTTATGATCATTTAAGCCGTATGAACTTGCATTCTTTATTATATAACGGGAAACAAAATTGCCCCACAGAAATGTTAATCAGACAGGTTTATATAAAGCTGTAATTGCTACAAGCTCTTACATATGCTTCTTTATGGAAATTGTAGCACAGTAGGCAGGAACTAGAGTAGCAAACAAAAACTGGAGAAGTCTCATAGAAGATCATTAATGTGGTCAGCAGCCATAAATCTTGGTAAGCAGCACCAATTTCAGAAAAGTAGCAAAGAAGGTGTCACAATGTTTGTGAATACCATTACTCAAATATTTACTTTATATTAAGGCTATTAAAATTATTTTTCATTTTGTATTCAAGCCACTTAAGAATGAAATATGTCCATAATTAGGACCAGAACTCAATTAGACATTCTTACATATTTTTGTCACTCTTCAATTATAATATTTATTAAGGGTGAAATTTGTAGCAATTATCCATAAGAAATAGTAATAAAACACAGGTTCCCTAGAAATCCTCTAGGACTGTATAAAGACTTTTCTTAGTCCTTACAATTTATGTGTATCTGGCATTTTATTGAAGAAAGCAAAGTAAGGTCCAAATAGGCTGTATTTTATTTCTAATCATTTTTTAATTGAAATCTTTATTGGTACATTACATATACACATCATAATTGCACTCCACAATGGGTATTTGTACCAGTATAAGACACAATTTAATTCTCATTTTTATTGGTACATTATGAATACACATAATAATCACATTCATCATTAAGAGTTTGTACCAGAATATTACATGATTTGATTCTCATTTTTTTCCCCTTTAGAGGGGGTCTGACTGCATTACATTCTTTCAAAGTTTATTTCTCTAGACTCTTGATAGAAAGTGAACTTGTTTTTATCTTAAAAGTATTAAATATAGCAAAATATTGTTTGACTTTTGAATTTCAAATACTGAACTAGTCTCTTTTTGCTCTCGCTGGTCCATGTGTGGCAAATAGTATAAAGTGAGGGAGAATTATTGAATGACTCAAAGCATCAATGCTTCTGTAACCTACATTTTTTTCTGCTATCATTAAATTCATTCCTTACATCTTCCTGCAAAAACCTAAGAAAAACTGTAGGGGAGTTTGTACTGGTTTAGTTGCCTATTTATTTTCATATTATATCAGTGTCAGTGTAATTGACCATGAAAGTACACATTAAATGCTTGATCATAAAATAAAGCATTGTTGGCATATGACACAATGACAAAATAACACAGCCTCAAGTTTAATTAAAGTAGTCCTTTTCTGGCTGGTTCACTGAACTATTTTCAATATAGAGAGAAATTATTAAATAATGTAGCACTTGAATAAGAAGCATATGGCATCCAATTTAATTAGTTCCAAAGAATGGTCCACCTCTGTACAAGATCCTGAAGTTCAAGGTTTTATCATGTTATCAAAATGATAACATACCTAGAATTTTTCTAGTAGAAGTGGTATTGGAAACCAAAACGGTCCCCATACCTAACAGGTCTTGCTGCTCTTTTCTTTCATTTCTTTCATGACGTCAAGACACAGATGTCAAATTTGGGACAAATGCTCTTGTCAAGTAGTCACAAAGAAAAATGATAATTGTCTCTATCACTTACTGGGTGATATTTGTGTCCTATCCAGTACTGGCCTGGTATAGGTACCCATTCTGGTCACCATGAATGTAAGTAACTCGCAGACTTTGTTGATGTCTGGTTCTCAGTCAAATACCATGTAGATTGTGTCACTCCCTTGCTCACATACTTTGGCCCATGGTTACCTGGTAAGAGATCACAAAAGACAGTGTGCCTCATCTGTAGACTAAATCAGCTGTGCACTTTGTGATATAAAATTGACATGAGGACTCTATTCTTATTTACCTTTTCCCTCCTACTCCAGCAGCTTCCCTCCTGCTGTCTTCCCTAGGAAGTCTAATCTACACAGATCACTTTGAAAGCACTTTTGTTGGTATAATCTGTTTGTAGGACTCCTTGCCTAAGCAATAGAACACAAAGAAATTTTAAGAGAAGGTGAATCACCTTGGTCACATCTTTTTTTTTTTTTTAGGTTTTTTGGAGACAGGGTCTCGCTTTGTGGTTCAGGCTGGCCCTGAGCTCAGCCTCAAACTCACATCACAATCCTCCTGCCTCTGCCTCCCGAGTGCTGGGATTACAGGCGTGAGCCACCACGCCCGGCACTGTGGTATGTGGTACTGGTTGCTGCTGGGGTGAGTCTCCACACCCAGTATTG